>CAUYPO010039345.1:0-28210 GCA_963574435.1 Cheirogaleus major
GAACTGAGGATCGGCGTGGTCGCGTGAGATGCTCAAAGTCACATACCAGTCACTGGCAGGCTCAGACTGCAAATCCTCCTTGCCTAGCTCCAAGCACAGGAACTTATTTTTTTTAACACTTCCCTGTATTCTCTTTGTTCACTCTTTTCATTTTTTTTTAAAGTTTTATTGTGGTTAAGAACACTTCACATGAGACCCACCCTCTTTAACAGAGCTGCAAGTGAACAATACTGTTAATGACACAGTTAGCTACAGGCACGGTGCTGGACAGCAGACTTGTAGAACTTACTCTGCATAACTGAATTTTTTTTTTTCAAATTGGCCAATAATAACTGCTTATGTTTATGAGATGCAATGTGATGTTTTGATATATTTAATCTGCATACATTGTAGGATGATTAAATCAAGCTAATTAACGTATCTGTCACCTCATACGTTGTCACTTTTTTGTGGTGTGAACATTTAAAATCTACTCTTTTAGCAATTCTGAAATACACATATTATTATTAACTATAAGTTACCGCGCTGTGCAATAGCTCTCGAGAACTTACTTCTGTCAAATCGAAGCTCTGCACTTTCTGACCAACATCCTCCCCATTCGCTACCCCTTGCCGTAGCCGAAATGTGATCCGGGAACTCCACATTCGCCGTCTTCCCCCAGGACTCGGCCGCCACCACTCTGTGATTCCCTTCCGTGAGTCTGACTGCTCTCGGTGCCTCACATACGGGAATCACACAGCATCAGTCTCTCTATGACTTGCTTATTCGACTTAGCATATGTCACCATGCGTGCGTCACTCATGGCAGGCTTTCCTTCTTTTTTAAGGGCGAATAATGTTCCACTGTGTGGACATACCACGTTTTCTTTATCCAGTCATCCCTCAGCGGACATCTAGGTTGTTTCCACAGCTCGGCTGCCGTGGGTGGTGCTGCACACGAACACGGGGGTGCTGAGATCTCTCTGAGATGCTGGTTTCAATTCTTCTGCGTAAACACCCAGACGTACGCTGTCGGTGGGAATTCAGAAGGGTGCAACTTCTACGGCAAAAAGTATGGAAGCTCCTCCCAAAATGAAAACTAGAACTACCCTCTGATCCAGAGCCCACGAACTTTTACACAAACTGTGCCTCGGAATTGCGATCTTTCTACCAAGACAACATTCTCCAATTTTACAGGCTGCGGTTTCCTTCACTTCTGGCTCTACCCACTTCCAAGGGAAGGAAGGAAAAAGGAAGACAAGCCCAGAGCAGAAGCAGGGGTGTGGGAGGTCACTGGTGAGGTGCCACCAGCAGGCCCCCCACACTGACCCACCCCACCGAGGACCTAAGTGCAACTCAGAGAACAAGGAGAATGTCCTTTGCACAGGACTTCTTGCTCAAGGACGTCCTGCTCTTGAGCAGCCAAGAGAGGTGAAAAATGCAAACATATTCAGAGCTAAGCTGTGACCTACATTTAAAAAAACAAGTTAAGTATAAATTTAACTCCTAGAAGGACAACTATCTGTAAATCTAGCCCATCCACTGCATCTAAAAGGTAACCCATTTAATGCAAGTGCATAATCATTCCCACTCAAATAATGAGCTGAGATTTTACAAAGTTAACCTTCCAGCTTATTAGTATATATATATATATATATCTCAACAGCCATTCAAGGAAACAGTGACAAGGCACAGCATTGCCATTGTTTTTCCTTTGATACTAAAATGACAGAAGCCTGTGGGTGAAGCCATAAGCTTTTCTGAAGATTATTATTAATTCTTGGACTCTAATTCTTACACTCATTTCCAGCTGCAGCCCCAAGACACCTGCCTGTAACCTCGTGAGAGAGGTTAGGTCGGAGTTGGTCTGGTGTCAGATCTGTCTGCAGCCACAGGTACCTAACCCGGGCTCTGAGGAATGACGGGCAAGGCTTGGTGCATGATCACATGCAAGGCGTGTGAATGGGGTATGTGCCAAGGAGGGAGGGACAGAGATGACACAAGGAAGTGCTAAGGGAGACAGGATTCAGCCTAAGATGCTTTGGAAATCAAGGTTGGGAATTTCCATTGTATCCTATAAGAAAGTGAGAACCACTAAAAAGTTTATGAAAGTGATTCATTTAGGTTAAAAGAAAGGCTCTGGGAACATTTATTCAAACTACATATCTGGAAAGAAAGAGTTTCCTTTCCAATTTTAATTAAATGAAACCTCATAACTGATATGGCAGAAGAAACTCAAAAGCTGAAAAATGTGTCTTCCTGATAACAAGGCTCTTGCTTCTCTTTTTCTACAGCATTTTAATTTTGTCGGTCAGAGTAATAACATTCACGCGCTAAATTCAGATCAGTCTGAATTCTCCACTTAAAAAATCGGAAGCCAATATTTAATGATGGCAAATCAAAGGGCGAAGATTGGAAATGTCCCTGTGGCAGGTGGCAGGATGTTGTAACACAGTGGGGAGGGACAGGCCTAGCGGAGGAATCAGATCAATTTTCTCTCAATAAAAATGATGGACACAACAGCTTCAAAAACCTACATAATTTACAAATTCCATGCTTCATTTATGCCCAATGATATTTTTTCCTAAAGTTCTATACGGCAGGAACACTACAGGAACGTGTTCTGTAAAGAATTTCATGATTGCTAAAATAATCTTGCATTATTTTTCATGAAAAATCAGGTTATTTTTATTTGACTCATTAGCATGCATTATTGGTGAAAAGGAAGAGAAAAACTTGCCTTACACTCATTGGGAATTTTGATTCTCACTTCATTCTCAATTGTTTTAAATAATTGGTTATCGAAGTTGCAAAGTAAGAAGTTGACTCACGTGCTTTATTCATGCTTCTGAAAGTCCAATGGTAAGCAAACATGGGAGCACTTGCTATTGGAAGCCCCTATTCAGAAGACCTTTTGTATATTTAATACGAAATAAATGTCCGAAACCAAAAATACTTAAAATATGGTTTTAAGAAAATGGATTCAAATAATATCCCGTAGTTTTGCTCTAGAAAAATCAAAGTTGCATATGAATAAAAGACAGTGCCACCAAAAAATTACCATAAACCATTTTCTATAGCCAATCTTACTCCCTTTACGTTTCTGCCTTATGATTCAGCACAGATTACCTTACTATCGAAAAGATTCCTGCAATATGCAACAGGCTCCGCAGAAACAGCCTGTGATCCCCGAATCACTGCATGCAAAGTTGGTGGGTGCAGAAACATCAGACACGATGTTCCAGGTAAATGAGTCCCTTGGGGAACAGTATGACTGCATTTACTTTAAGTAGAAGAGACTGAAAAGGCATTTAGTGGTTTTGATCAAAGGTAGACTAGGATGTCCGCTGTTACCTTCCAAAGGAGTATACAGTCCTAGAAATGTCTGATTTGATGGAGATTTTTCACAGGGTTGGGGCAGGGGACATTCTGGGCTCAAAACGACTTCAGACAAGCTTTGTCGATACATGTGTCTTAATTCCTAACAGTCAACTACAAAAGTTCATGTATTTTTCAGAGACCCAAATGTGGACTTATTTCTTCATAAAAAGAAAGAATTGCAACATTAATATATTTTCCATGTGTTAAATGATAATTTTAAATGTTTTTAATCTAGCATATGAATCAGGCTCTAAGGGAAAACACCAAACTTAATTTTTTAAAAGGAAAGAAACAAAATATTGTACGCCCTGGGACTTCAATGCTTATTAGCAGTAAAATTAAAACTCTACTGCAATAGTAATGCAGAATCCATTTGCTGTTAACATCCATTGATTAAAGATCCTTCAGTGAAAAATGATGTTTGGTTATTTTATTATAACTACCACTGCCTCTTCCACCTGTCTCCATTGATCAGCATGTTAGGAAAATATAGGAAAAAGGCATAGAATCTCACAATGTTGCTTACCCAAAAGCATGTACCATCAAACATGTGCACAGAACGAAAAATGTCCCAATATTTTGTCTGCCTCATGGGTAGGAAAAAAACACATTTATATTCAATAAAATACTGAATATGAAATATGTTAATCCAAGTAGATGTTTAATCCAGTTTGCACCTCTTAGCAGAATTAGGAAAAAATATTCCGTAAACCTCATTATTGCATTCTCCAGAACCCGCTAGTGTCTTCCCTGTCAGGAAATGCATGTATCTGAACTAAACCGGCCAAGCCACGGCTTGAGCATATCTGCTCTTGAACTGTCATCGCTAAGACGTGGTGTTAGACAAATCTGAAATCGTGTGATCTCTATTCCCACATAACATTTTGGACAGTGTCTTATTGTACTTTCTGTTTAAAGAGGCTCTCTTGTCCTCTTCAAGGTGTGGATTTGCAGAGACAGGTACAGCTCGTTAAATTCTAAGATTTCGGAATTTCTTTCACTCAAGTGATACATCTTCTTTTCCTTATTAGAATCATAAATGTGAACAGAACAGAGAATGACTGTAACTGTGCTGAGATGTGATAGTGTTTGTCCCTTTCTCTCTTTCCCGACACACACACACACACACACACACACAGAACAGCCTTTCACACTCAGCACCTTGGAGAGCGACTGGGCTTCCAGCTTGGGGAACACGGTTTCCCAGGAGCGCTCAAGCCTTCCAGCCAGTGCCGCTCTGCCGCACAACCACAGTGTGTTGAAAGTGGTGCCACAGGTCAAGGATCAAAACCTGGTACCACGGAGCTTGGCCTTTTAATGCCATTTTCAAATAAAAGGAACCAGCACTCTTTGGAGAAATGACTGATTCTAGGGCTGGGGCAAGGAAAATATTAATACACAATGCACCCTGAGCATCCTGCAGTATCAGAAAGGAAGTATTCAAAAATGAAAAGTGTGGGCACATTATTGGTGACGCCAAGGTGACGCAGGAACCAACCTGAAAGAGTTTCCAGTGGCCAAAACTGGAATAATTTTAGCAACAACATACACTACACAGAATTACATTATAAGAAAAAGTTTTAAATAAGCATATATGAGTCCATACCTGTATTAGTTTTCTAGGGCTACCATAACAAATGTCACAGACTAGGGGACTTAAACAATAGTAATTTATTTTTTTAACTTTTTATTTCAGAGTATTAGAGGGGTACACATGCTTTGGGTACATAAATTGCCTTTGCACTGCCCGAGTGAAAGCTACAAGGGTGCCCATGCCCCAGACAGTGCACAGCACATGAATAAGTTAGGTCTAAATATACCCATCCCTTCCTCCTCGCTCCCACCTGCCTGAAACCCGATGAATGTTACTTCCATATGTGTGCATAAGATTTTATTGATTAGTTCCAATTTAATAGTGAGTACATGTGGTGCTTGTTTTCCATTCTTGTGATACTTTACTTAGTACAATGGGCTCCAGCTTCATCCAGAATAATACAAGAGGTGCTAGATGACCATTGTTTTTTGTGGCTGAGTAGTACTCCATGGTGTACATAGACCACATTTTATTAATCCACTCATGGATTGATGGGGCACTTGGGTTGTTTGCACATCTTTGCAATTGTGAATTGTGCTGCTATAAACAATCTAGTGCAAGTGTCTTTTTGATAGAATGTCTTTTCTACTTTGGGGTAGATGCCCAGTAGTGGGATTGCTGGATCAAATGGTAGTTCTGCTAAGAGTTCTAACAACAGTTATGTATTTCCTCGCAGTTCTAGAGACTAAAGCCCAAGGTCAAGGTGCCGGCAGGACTGGTCCCTCCTGAGTCCTCTCTTCATGGCTCATAGACAGGTGTCCTCTCCCCTTACACTCACATGGTTGTCACTTTGTGTGTGTCTGTGTCCTCGTCTCCCCTTATAAGGACACCAGTCCTGTTGGATCGGGGCCGTCCATATGACCTCACTTTACCTCTTTAAAGACCCTATCTTTAAATACAGTCACAATCTGAGATGCTGGGACTTTGACATATACAAGTGAGGGGAAGGATACAATTCAACCCATAAAAACACTGATATAGAGAAATGATTTAAGGTCAGAAAGAACAAGGAAAGACAAATAAACTGTCACAGACCAGAGGAAACTAGGAAGACAGGACAACCGACTTTGGTGTGGTGCTCAGGACTGGGGTCAGGAAGAAAGAGGACGTTACCGGGGAAACTGGCGAAATCCAAATACAGTCTGGAGTTTAGCTAATAGTAATGCACCCATATCAGTTTCTTGGTTTTGACTCATGTGCCATGGAAAAGTAAGATGTTATTAACACGGGTGAGGGCGACACAGGCACTCTCTCTACCATCTGTGAAACTTTTCTGTAAACCTACAATTTTATTCCAATATAAAAATTACATTAAAAAGATTCTAGAAAACCAATCGCAACACAAACCCGGTGCTAGGATTTGGCTCAAAGAAATCAAGAATCAATCCACTTTTCCAACTTCAGTTTAACAAAGACCCAAGCAAGTCATCAGTGGCATGAACCTGGCATCTTACGCTATGGTCTCCCCAACACGGAGACACTATTCATACACCGAACACAAGAAAACTCTTTACTTTAAAAAATAAATTGGTCCCATTTTTCTTGGAACACACGACTTTCTTAATACTCTTTCGTTTTTCTGCTTTGAAAAGAAACATTAGTAAATACTATAACCGCAGCTGTCATTACTACCGTTCCTAACAATAATAAGGACAGTGACAGAAAACCCTTCTTGAGGGCTCAGGGTGTGCCAGGATTGTTTTGGATACTTTATTAACTCATTAGTCACCATAGCAACCCTAGGAGTTAGGTACCACTAATACTCCCAAGGGACAGAGGGAGACAAGGAGACAGAGGTTAAATACCTTGCACAGGTGGCTCAGACACAGCTGGCAAGTGGCCAAGCCAACACTGGGAAGCAGGTAGTCCTTACAGAGAATCATCTCCAGTCTAAGCAAGTCAGTCGGGCAGGTGGGTGATTAGCAGGCGCCCAGCCCCCGCATTGCACACGGCACACGAGGAAGCACGTGAACCCTGGCGGCCGCCACGCACACGTCCCGCGGAGGGAGGGCCCGCCCACGAGTCAACTCCTACGGGAGTAAAGACTTAGGGCGGAGGAAGTCTTCCTTCACTTTAATGGAAGCCGTGAGTTTTACTTTTTGTAAATGATTTCCCGAATTTTAAATTGGGATTCAAAAGGAAAACCAACCATAAGGGCCAACCAAACCAAACACATCTTTCGTGATCCAAGGAACTGCAGAAGGGGGACCAAGGGTGAGGATGTTTGATCACAGCCAGGCAAAACCATTATGGGGAACATTCCACATCCACATCAAGGGCGTCACGGTAAACACCATCGGAACTGTTTGTGAGGCACTGGCTAGGCACGGAAAAGACACACAGAACTGTGCGACATGATCATTCTTCTCAAAGCACTTTCAGTAAGATTGGCACAATCGAGACGTAACCTGCATGAAAGGATGTTTATGAAATGAACTGTGAGAAACAAAAAAATGCTTTAGAAAAGAAGAGTCGTAAGGTGTTTGGAACAGGGAAGACCTGGAGGAATCTTCTCAAAGCATCTTGAAATGAAATAGGACGTTTACATGTGGGGGGGTGGGGAATTCCAGCTGGACGAGAAGCCCCTCTGAGCAGCACAGCCATAGACAGCGGAGGCCTGAGCCGGTGTCTGCTACCTGTTCTCTCCCTGGAGTGACGAGAGAACATCAGCGGGACAGACGGTCTGACAAGGAGGCTGGCGCAGTGAAGCACTGACACCAAGCAGAGACTGAGGATCTGAGCTCGTCTCCAAGATGAGAGGCAGGAATGACAACGGCTGATCTGTGCACTGACGGAGAAGCTGATGTTTGCCAGAGCTGTTAGTGGGTGAGGCCGATCGGGAGTGCACCTGCGTGTTATGTTTGCACAATTCCTTCTTTTTCCAGGGAACAGATGTGTTCGTGGCCCAAAGGGACCACATCAGGTGTTCCATGTACTCTACCCTGACAGCCCCTCTGCTCCTTCTCCGATAGCAATGAGCTAAGACAGAACTGTGTCGTGCAAAGGTATGACAGACCACACACAGTTTCTGACTCAGGCTGGGATGGAACCTAAGGATTTGCCTAAAAAGTTCCCAGGGGAAGCTGACAGGGCTAATCTAAAGACCACACTTTAAGAACCATTGGCCTGGAGGTCTGCTGCTGATCCACGATCTTTATGGGACCACTGGGGTCAAACTGTCAGCATTCCATGTCACGCCAATACGCCTGTGTCTATGTGTGTATGTGTGCGTGTGTGTGTTCACTGGCCACTCTGCACCTTCCCCAGAATGTTGGTTTCATAGCCGGTTCTCAGCGTTATGAAATTGTGAAATAATGCAAGAAAAGATTGGCCCACAAACCAGAACTAAATTGTGAAGTGTGTTTCATAAAAGAGAACGTTTATCTGCTTTTTAAAACCTTATGAAAAACCACACTGTACACGTATCTTTTCCAAATTTAAAGGTTGGCTGGCAAACTCCTGGCTTCCTGTTTGAGAAGCTGAGACTCCCTAGACTAACATACGTGACATTTAGAAAGAATCTTCTGCAAGGGCATCCAGACTTTTCCGTAGATTTTACAGCATTTCCCTTTATAGCTGGTTTCCCTTCAGCCAGTATTAATATATGATTTATTTATATTTATTTCCTATCAGACAGAATGTACCAGTATCTAAGTTAACTTTAGCCAAAAGGTCAGTCATACTATGCATCATATTGCAAATGATTCTTCCTTCTGTATGGGCGTATTCACTATAGGCTTCCTGAAACGACTAAGTCCCTTTGTGTACATGAACATGAGTCCATTCGCAAAGTACAAATCTTCACATTACTTTCCTGAAATGTCTCTAGGAGGTAAAAGGAAAACATCTTCACATTCGTTTTGAAGAGGCAGAAGGTGAACGGAGCTGTGCAAAACCAACCCGAGATCCGAGGATCCCGGTCTGTGTTCCCCCAAGTCCTGCTGCCCAGGGTCCCGTTCAGGCTCCCTTCCCTGTCCCTTCTCTGTCCACCCTCTGAGCAGAACACCTGGCTCTGCCGGCCACTGCGCTGTCAAACTGAGCCCGAGAGCCCTGCTGGGAACCCCACCTCCTCGCACTTCAGCTGACTCACAAATACAGTTTGCATTTTAATATATTCTTTTCTCAGTCTGCTTAGAAAACACTTTGGTTGTTTAAAGAGATGACAAAGGAGGGGGAAAGCAGGTCCTAAAGGAATATATGATACTTTCGTATTGACAAAGAGAATATCTTTATTTTCATTTGTAGTTAGAAGGAAAAATAAGCAAAACACCAGTACATGCACTTCACAAAATATTATGTAAAACTGAACATCTTTAGCCAGTATTGGGACACATGTACCAAAAAAGGAACCACAGGAGCTTCTATTTAATGTCATTTCCTTTTTCACTGGATCCCAACCAAAAGGTCTGGAGTAAGTGCCCTGTCATTTAACGGTACATGACTCTGGATGAGCTAATAAGCTCTCCAAGTCTCAGTTTCCTCCTCTGTAAACCGGGGTAATAATGGGTCCTACTATATAGGATTGGCTCTGAAACTTAAATGAGAAAATTTTCATACACATATATGTATGCACATATATACGTATACACACACATATATATACACATGTATTTTGCTTGGCATATAAAGCAAAATAAAAATTTGTTATTATTAAATTTATTTGGAGTATAATTTTTAATGGATGCCTTTTTTGCATTTTTGCTACCTAAAAATATGCTACCATAAACATATCAGTGCATATTTTTGTGTATTGCCTCTGTACATAATATTATTTACTTAGGATGAATTTCTAGAAGTGGAATTTCTGGATTAGAGAATATCAACATTTTCAATGCTCTTTCAATATAAGGTCAATTTCCTCTCCAGAACACATATATAATTACAGTCTTACCAAATATTGAGAGAGGGTGCCCATTTTATTGTATCACAACTAGAATTGGAAGTATCTATTTTAAAAATGCTAATTTTACAAGTGAAATTTCTCCTTTTAGTCTCAATTTGAATTTCCT
This sequence comes from Cheirogaleus major, assembly GCA_963574435.1. NCBI lineage: Eukaryota > Metazoa > Chordata > Mammalia > Primates > Cheirogaleidae > Cheirogaleus > Cheirogaleus major. The sequence goes on from CAUYPO010039345.1 coordinate 9,963, forward strand.
TAAACATTTTTGATCGACCTGGTAGTCATTCACATTTTCCCTCTCTTCTTCTGTTCATGTCCTGGGCTCTTTGTGCGTTTGGCCTTTGTAATTTTCTTCTTATCGATTCATATGAGCACTCCTGTAGCTCAAAGATACTAACTCGTTTTCTTATTTGCTGTAAACATTTCCCCCAGGCTCCTTTTTTTTTCCTTTTTTGATTTTCTGTGTGTTACTTTATAAAGTCCATGTTATTGTCTTTATGCAACATTTATGTGTCTTCTGTTTATAATTCCTTCCGCTGCTTCTGAGCTAAGTCCCTGCTGGGCCTGCACCGCTTCTGATCATTCTTCCATGATGCGAGCTGCTAATATCGGCCTTATTGGGGCTTTGATTTGGAGCTTTTCCCGAGCGCCAGTTCCCGTCCTGTGCTGAGGGACGGGGGGAGGAGTGTTAGTGACTTTGATTCCAGTTTCTGAGTCTGGTAAGGAGATCAGCCCCAGTCCCAAGCCGGTCACTGAAAACTCAGCTCCCCTCTGCAGTGGGCAGTTTGTCACGTCAAACTTGGTGGGCTGATTTCAGGGGAGGATGTTTGTGAAGGAGGACAGCACATGAGGGCCCTACAGTATTCTCCTGCGGCACCTAGAAAACAAGGCGGATTTTTTTTTTTTCCCCAACACAAGAGGAAGGTGCGTGTGGGTTTCACGGGCTTAGAGCCCGTGACCTTCGAACACATGGGCTCCGCGTGTTGTGCAGAAGGGGAGGCGGGGCTGCTTGGGAAGGAGGCGCGGGAGGGGTGGAGGATGCACCAAACAAAGAGCAGCCCTGGGGTGAGAAGCAAACAGCCCGGAGTGTGAGACGGCACCTCCGGGTCCTCTCTGCCCCCCACTACCTGACCAGGACTGACTTCGCAGGAAATGGAACCTGCAAAACGCTGCCTCCCGCACACCCTGGCCCAACTGGTTCCTTGAAAATCTTTTATTTTCACCTCCCCGGAGCAGTGTGCAGAGGCACCGCCCTACCCCGGGCTCCCTGCTGTCCCAGCCCAGCTTTGGGACGTGCCTGTGAGCTCCTCAGCCGCCTTCACCCGTGTCCTTCCTTCCTGGCTCTAGCAGTTTCCTTCTAACTCCCGAGACTCTGAATCTGACTCTTCCGAACCCCTTGGGCATCCACTGCAACCCCATAAGCCATGTCCCCCTGTAAGTCCCCATGCATGGCACTCCACATGCCACCGGGCACTCGGGCAGACAGTGGCGGGCAGCGTTTGTGGGAGCAGATGCACCCCACCCCCCAGCAAGACGGGTGCACTCTGGAGGCGGCCAGCACAGCCCAGACACTGGAGCCCCCTGCAGCCACGTCCCCAGAGCCCCATGAACTACGTGGTGGGTGACACAATGTCAGGACAACAAGGAAATGGGACGTCCTCCTCTGGTGCTCTTACTTAATGTGTCAGTAGCACGAGGCATTTTCAGGAAGGTACCTGACCCAGTCCCATAAACAACCCTGATAATTAGCTGTTAATATCTCTGCTTTGCACGTGATCAAAGTCAGTCACGCCTTAACTGTGGACAAATGCCTAAACCCCTCTGAGCCTGAGAACTAGAGCTGTTATTTGAACAAGACTCAGGCACCTTTAAAGTTTCTACTCTTTTCATTCCTGTCGCATCTGGATCTCTCCTGCTTTGCTTGAAGCTCTTTCCTTTCATTCAGCCTCGTTCCCTTCCCAATAATGTACTGGGAAACCATCACTGATCCGCCTTCAGGATCCCAGATGTTTTCAAGGCAGCTGTCAGTTCAGCAGAAAGGACCCTACCCACCCTCACCCTCACATCCTGTTTGGCCCCCAGAAGGAGGGGGGAGGGAGGGGACCCCCACATCTGTGTCCTTTCTCAGGGTTAGGAAGGCTTGTAGATCAGTAACTGTGGGTTGCAGTGAACAAAGTTAAGCAATGGGATTCTGGATGTTAGTTTCCAAAGTTGTCATTATTTGAAAATGTCTCCATTTCTTCTTTAAGGCATCCTTCAATTTTCTGTTCCTTAGAATCCGGGCAGTAACAGTTGGTGTATTGTTTCCAAAGGGGGCGGCCGGTACTACCTTTAGGTTAGCTTTGCAGTACACCTTACGTAGTATTCAATACTTAATACATATCTTTAGGGTAGTAGCAGTAAAGATAGGGAAAGGACTGAAAGAACATCAAGAGTAATTCATTGTTCTTTCCTGTTACAATAAAATGTCATAGAAGGAGAAATTAGACATTTTACAAAATATATAGAAAGTTTTTATTATGAAACAATTATCTGCAAATGTGTATCTCTAAAGATGTATTTTATATGCTTGCCTATCTGTCTAATAGTTGGCTTTTCTTTTTTTTTTTTTTTTTTTTTAGCGATGAAGTCTTGCTGTGTTGTTCAGGGTGGAGTGCAGTGGCTATTTAATCACGGTTGCAACCATAGCCCTCCGCAGCCTCTAACTCCTGGGCCCAGGTGATCCTCCTGCCTCAGCCTCCTGAGTAGCCGGGACACACAGGGTGTGCCACTGTGTCGTCTTGATTGTTTATTCTAAACCAAACCCATGTCATATACTAATGGGAGATTTGAACTGGATCAAATGGTTCTCTGGACAGTGACAAGAAACAGAAAAGTGTAGCTAGACATGGGGGGTGCGGGGGCATCCTTTAAAACAGCCCCAGGCAAGACCTCCAGGATCAACCGATTGCTTTCAATCAATCAAATTCACTAAGTACAGTTGTGATAAAGTCTCGCTCTACCCAGACATGAACTGCTTTATACAAATTTTTGGCCTCATGACATTAGTCTGTTTTTTTGTTTCATCATGTTTTGTTTTTGTTTGCTGAGTGGCTGCCGCTGGGACTGAGCTGGGCACCTCCTCAGCATCCCAGTTCCATCCTCCCGGTCCTAACCAGGAAAGGCGATCACCAGGCAGTGCCCTGGGGGTGGGGGCGGGGGCGGGGCTGCTGGCAGGCAATTATTCTTCAACATAAATCGAGACTCTCAAACTGCACTACAAGCTGGACGGCCCAGGTGAGCAACAGCTCTGTCCCTGGCTCACCTGCACTTACCTGGAAGGCACTTTGCCCTCACTTCTGCACAGGTGTCCCAGTGGACTAGACACACAGAGCTGCAGTCAGGGCCCCGCCCCGGGCTTGCTTCCTGACCTTTAGAGTGAGACAAGTGTTGCAGACGACTTCTAAAATCCTTTCCAGCTCCAACAGCCTACGAGCCTATGCAACCTGCTTTCTGCAGATACTTGTAATTAAGGAACCCCATCCTTCCCTGGAGTTTGGTTGTGGGAAGAAATTCTCTTAGTGATGAGCTCTTTGAAGACGCACAGACAAGCCAGCATGGAGTGGTAACCTTTACAGAAGTCTCTCTTTTCTACTTTGTTCTTGCAAAACAGAGTCAACAGGAGGTAAAATGAATATTCATTTAGCCGTGTGAATAAATCAATAAACACAAAGTCTGAAACCTCCTTTCTGCTACCACTTATCCAGCTCTGGACATGCCTGCCCGGGTCCCCAGGGAGCACGAGCTCCATCCCAGCATCCTGGGCTATCGGTCTGCTCGGCAGAGCCACGCCGCAGCCACAGCCGGACACTCTGTCCCTCCTGTCCCATGCACTCCCTCTCTGAGCACATGACCACTCGGGAGGGCGACTGTCTCCAGCAGGGTTCTGTCCATAAGCAGGAGCAGTGGGTTCGGGGAGCTCTTTGCCCATGAGTACGCGGAAAGAAAGAAATCAAGCTTGATCAAATGAAGGGAACGAAATGCAACCTAAAATCCGCAGCATCACGCCTTACTGCAAATGCATCTCGACCCACAGAAGCTCAAAGCCGCTGCCTGGAAACCCCCTGAGCTTCTCCACGTTTCACCCTCCTGACGCCCACCCATAGCCAACACTCTCACCCGCCCCGGGAATGGGGCTGCTGCCCTGTTCTCTTCCTTTGCTGTCCCGGACAGTGTTGTCAGCCCTCTGCTCTTCCAAAATTCCCTTCCCTCATCGTCTCATTCGGGCTCATAACTTCAGCAATGACATGAGAAGAATCTTTGGCCCAAATGCACTTCCTAAAGGTTGAATCGACTCTCCATTGTCCCTTCTAAGTGGCACCTCACCTGTGCCCAGAACACGTCTTGGAGTCACGTCCTCTTTCAAGGGACCTCTAGGTCCCTGTAGGTAGGGACACTGCCGGCAGCCAGAGCCGTGTCTGTGTTCTGGTGTCAACCCCGCTGTGCTTGCCGTCCCCGGGGGGACTCAGATGGCCTCTGCCCCCGGAGAGCACGCGGGCTTGGACTTCCGCAGCGCGCGCGCCTACCACACTCTTAGCCACTCCGAAATCACGCCACTCCTGGCCTCTGTCACTCTCACCATTCACCAAGCAATTTTCAGCAGCCTCCAAGCTCCCCTCTGTGTCTTCTTCTAGCAAGACTCTAAGCTCCTCCACACCCCTGCCCTGCTGCCACGACAACCCCTCCACCTTCCCCACGCACACCTGCGCTCCTCCGCCTGCCTGCCCGTGGCATCCTCTCTTCCCCAAACGGCTTTCTCATCGGTATCCTTGGTGATTATACCTGCCGTAACTCAACTAAGCTAAAATTCAGCCTTCTCCATGAAGTCCCCCTACCCTCCGCCTGGATGGGAATTAAATCCCTTCTGAAGCCATTTAAAGGGCACAGCCCGAAGCGGACAGAGCTGGCGGCTCCTGCTCCCCACCCCTGCGCTCCCACCTGCCACCTTCCTGCGGTGACTCTCCCCTCCCCCCAGGTCCCAGGTTATCTGCCTGCAAAGACGGACTTCCTTCCCGTGGCAAGATGAACACTGTTCTTTCCCCAGAGCATGCCCTCCATGTCGACGCTGAGAACAATCTCTCAGCATGCGTTGACTGTAGGCAACCATCAATGACCTAATTCCTGGCGTCTGAGTCTGGGTGGCTCCAAGTTCTCACACAGGCACTGCCTCATGTCCTCTTTCCGGCAATTCCGAGACGTCACCAGGGCAGGTCTGATTATCCTCATTTTGTAGAAACGATCATGGCGTTATTATTACAAGACTTATTCAATATAACTATAAAAATTAAGAAAAGTGTCACAGGCGTAAATCCAGATGTCCGGAATCTGGGGCCATTTTACACACAGCCGCGTGTGAACGTGAAGGCCACGCTCAGACTAAACCGACAACACGAGTCAAGTCACAAAGACAGAGGTTACCTGGGAAGTAACCTCTCCTTTGGAAAGAGATCTTCCCGTCTTCCTTCAAAAAAAGAAAGGTGGCGACTCTTTGGAAATGTCATCGTACGGTTTCCCCTGAGGTCCCAGAGTCTGAGGAGGCGTAATTGTCGTTCTTTCGCTCTCTCACCCAAGACACTGTGGAGGTTTTAAATATTCCATCCGCTGTTAATTATTAATGCAGCCACTGTTCAATTAATAAAGCCCCGTTACCACAGCCCAATTAAAGGTAGGGTGGGATAGAGTCAAGCCGTCCGGAGGATCTGGCTGACATGTTTTACCCTGGAGAAATAATCTTTCCTTCCAAAGAGAGCACCTTTCAAATTTGTTTTCTGAGGCCATCAAGCGTGCCACATAAAAAATGACCCTCAATGTGCCCGAGTCCTGGTGCTTTTAGGAAAAGAACTTATGAGACAGAAGTGATAAATGGACAAGGTCTGCAAACCGCAATTCTCCATCCGCCCCACCCAGGAGAATTATGCCCTCAGACACCAGGATTTGATACCCAGGGAGGTGAGTGATATGAGGATGCACCCACTTGGCACACTTAATTTTCTGCTTGTTTTGTGTGTTTCACTTTGCAAAATGAAAACCAGGAGAGAGGGAGAAAGAGAGAAATGAAGGTTGCCCATTCACTGAAATGGAGAAAAAAATTATGATCATAAACTAGAAAGGAAAAAGAAATATGATGATGACAATAGTACTTTTTTCTTCCTACGATCACTTCGGGGCCTAAACACAAGGGTATTCAGATTGGTCATGAAGCTTTCGAAGGGCAAATGAAAAAAGGAGACACTATCATTGTACACAACTTACAAATGAATCTAAAGGTAAATTCAGCAGTGTGATGGTGCATCACGCTAATTCTTAGAGTTAAATTCACCTTGAATTGAATCCAGGTTCTGATACTAATTAGTTGAGAAATCGTAGGCAAACTTCAAATTATCTTCCCCTCAGTTTTCTCACTTTTTAAGATGGGGTTAAAAATGAGTACCTTGTAGAGCTATCAGCAAGATTAAGAAGTTACATAGGTACAATGTCTGGTGACTGCCTGGTACATCACACACACGCTCAATGCATTGTATCACTCAATACACTGACATCATCAACCTCAAGGTCATGCCCTGACAGGTTACACACATCCGGAGTTGGTGTTCTTACGCTTCCTAACAGTGTTACCATGCCCAGAGTTACAATATATTTCATAGCATTACAGTTGTTGGATATAAATCTTGAAATGTATATTCAGGGAAAAATTAAATTGAAATGAACAGACCCCGAAAAACTGTTCTATTTAAAAGATTGGCTGTAAAGCCCAGAGGCACCGAGACCTAGAAATGTTTGGAGCCCTAGAAAGAGAAAGAGAGTTGTTTATCAGAGCAGACGCCTTTGCTGCTCTCGGGCCCCTGCAGACGGCGCCGGGCAAACCGATGCCTCGCGCACCTGCGGATCAGCCTCTTCACCTGCTTCTCGGGAGTGTTGAAAAGTAAACAAATATATTAGAACTCATCCAAAACCCAGCAACATCAACATTTCCGTCAGATTCTGAGTAGCTTCCCAGTCAGAAGAGAATTAATCTTGGCATCAACGGCATGCAGTGGTGGCGTATGATTTATTATGGGTCATTCGCTCATAATTTCTGCCACTGAAATCACATCACACAAAACATGGATAATATTTTATTCAATAGTGCAGGTGCTACTCCACAACACAGGCATCACTCTTCTGGGGAATACATTATTTCCTATCAATGTGGTGATTCTATAATTCTCCCTTTCTCCTTTCTAATGAGGTTTATGGATGAGCAATTAAACCTGAAGTGTGATTCTGCCATTGCTTTCTCGGGCCGACTGTCTCTTCCATTACCATTTTCATAAGATACAGACTAAAATTTAACATCATGCAATTTTCCCACAATTCTGATAGGCCACTGTACGCTAGTGGTTCATTCAGTGTTCATTGCTAAAGAGTCACGAAAAAAAAAGTCATCAGAAATGGCTTCGTTTCGATCTAAATAATTAGATGACTCTAAAAGCAGGTCCTATTTTATTTCTGTTTCATGCACATTTAGTCATTTATTATAATGTCCTGTCTCGGTAAAGATAGACTATCTTTTGTATGTGCTCTACTAACACACAGTAACTATCGATAAAGAAAAAAAAATTCAAGGTAATCAAGGTCATATTCCAAGCTCCTTTAATCTTCACTAAAATCCTTCAAGGATTGCATTTTTATCCGTGTTTCAATATGAGCACGAGATTGCATTCCTTTGGCCCAGAAAGGTGCTAGCAGGACAAACATTCTCCCTCAAGTTACAAGTAAAGAGGATCATTCTATTTTGTTCCCTCCTCCCTCTCTTCCTTCCTTCTCCACTCCGTAGTGTCAGGGTAAGAATCCCGTCCACGCACGTAGCACAGCAATCACCGGGCAGGCTCAGGGTTAGACAGAGTGTGAATTTGTGGTCCGCTGTTACTGCCTTGATGCCTTGGGCATGTCACACAGCATCTCTGAGCCTTGGTTCTCCATCCCTAGAGTAGGAATGGTAATAGTACCTGCCAAGGAGGTGTCCTGAGTATTAACTGTATAGTGATATGACTTGTTTAGCATAGTGCCATGCATAGAATAAGAACACACAGTTATTATTTTTACTTGTGCTATTATTTCAGGGACTGGAAAGATAAATCAGGTCAGTTCAAAAAAATCAATTTAGAAGTATATTCTCTTCCAAAGTTATAAGAGACTTTTCCAAAAGCATCTCCACTAATGTAAAAAATTCATTTGACACAACTCAACACCCTTTCATGATGAAAAAAAAAAAAACACTCAACAAGGTAGGAACAGAAGGAAACTACCTCAACACAGTAAAAGCCACATAAAAACCCACAGTGAACATCACACTCAATGGCAAAGGGCTGAAATCGTTTACTCTAAGAGTGAGAACAAGGCAAGGATGCCGTCTTTTACCACTTAGATTCAACAAAGTACTAGAAGTTCTAACCAGAGCCATTAGACAATAAGTAAGTAAGTAAATAAATAAAAGGCATCTAAATTGGAAAGAAAGAAGTAAAATGATCTCTGTTCACACACGATAGAATCTTATACCTAGAAAGCCCTAAAGACCCCACTAAAAAACTGTTACCACTAATAAATGAATTCCGCAAAGTTGCGAGATACACAGTCAATGCACCAGAGTCAGCTGAATTTCTATGAATACATGTTAACAACAAACAATTTGTAAAGGAAATTACAAAAACAATGCCATGTATAATAGCATCCAAAAGAGTAAAACACTTAGGAATTAACCAAGATGGTGAAAGAGTTGTACAATGAAAACCACAAAACATTGCTCAAAGAAATTAAAGAAGGCATGAATACATGGACGCATATCCCATGTTCATAGATTGAAAGACTTAACTTTGTTGAGATGTTGATACTACCTGCTGTGGTCTGAATGTCTGTTTCCCCCCCAAATCCATATGCTGAGACCTAATCCCCAGTCCGATGGTGTGAAGAGGTGAGTGTTTGGAAGGTGACAGGCTGTGATGGCAGAGCTCTTGTAAACAGGACAGTTCCATCAAGACAGGAGCCTGAGACAGCGTGTTCGCCCCTCGCTTTCCATCACGTGAGGACACGAAGAGGAGGCACTGTCCGTGCGGCCCTGTGCCTCACCAGGCGTCAGACCTGCCAGTGCCTTGATCTTGGACTTCCCAGCCTTTAGAACAGTGAGAAATAAATTGCTGTTTTTTAGAAGCCACCCGGTCTCTGGCATTTTGTTATATTAGCAGAAGCATGAATGGAGTAAGACTCTACCTCAAGTGATCTCCTGACTCAATCCAATCTTTATCAAAATCCCAGTGACCTTTTTTGCAGAAATATAAAACTCTATCCTAAAATTACTGTGGATCTTAAGGGACCCTGAATAGCCAAAATGACCTTTAAAAAGAATAAACCTGGAAGACTCATATTTCCTGATTTTAAAGCTTAATACGAAGCTATAGCAATCAAAACAGCATGTTAATGGCATAAAGACAGGCATACAGATAGAACAATAGACTAGACAGCCCAGAAACAAACCCTTCCATATATGGTCAAATGATTTTTGACAAGCATCCTAAGACCATTCAATGGGTAAAGGGATAGCTTTCTCAATGATCCATCCACATGCAAAACAGTGAAGTTGGACCCTTAACTTACACTATATACAAAAATTAACTCAATCAAAGACCTAAATGTAAGATCTAAAATTACAAAACTATTAGAGGAAATCATAGGGCAAAACTTCAAGACATCCTATTTGGCAAAGATTTCTTGGATATGACACCAAAGGCACAGACAACCAAAGAAAAATAAACAAATTGGACTTCATGAAAAATGTTTAAAAATGTGCACAGAAGACATCAACAGAGCAAAAAGGTAATACATAGAATGGGAGAAATCACTTGTGAATCATATGTCTAATAAGGGATGGCTACCCAGAATACATAGAGAACTCCTAAAACTCAACAACGAAAAGCCAAACAACCCAATTCAAAAATGGGCAAAAGACCTGAATAGATAATTCTCCAAAAAATGCATCTAAATGGCCAATAAGCACATGAAATGATGCTCAACACCACTAGTCATTAGGGAAATGCAAATCAGAACCACAGTGAGATACCACCTCACATCCATTAGGATGGCTACTGTTAAAAATATAAACATCACAAAATAACAAGTGTCGGGGAGGATGTGGAGAAACTGTAACCCTTGTGCACCCCTGGCAGGAATGTAAATGGTATAGCCACTGTGGAAAACAGTATGTTGGCTCCTCAAAAAGTTAAAAATAAAATTAGAATATGATCCAGAAATTTGATTTCTGGGTCTGTAGCCAAAAGAACTGAAAGCGGGGTCTTGAAGAGATATCTGCACACCATGTTCACAGCAGCGTCGTTCACAAGGGCTGAAACGTGGATGCAAACCAAGCATCCTGCGGCTGATAAACGGATGAGCAAATGCAGTCTACCCACACAACGGGGTGTTGCTCAGGCTTAAAAAGGAGGGAAATTCTGACACCTGCTACAAGATGGATGAACCCCGAGGACAGTATGTCATGTGAAATAAGGTGGTCCAAAGAGACAAACATGTTACGATTCCATTTACTCAAGGGACTTAGAGTAGTCAAAATCCTAGAGACAGAAGGAAGGACCAGGAATGGAAGAGGGGAGAATGAAGAGTTCGTGTTTCACGGGCAGAGTTTCAGTTTTATAAGATGAAAAGAATCCGGAGGATGAGTGATGATGATAATTGTACAACGTTACGAATGCATTTAATACTACTGCACTGTGTACTTAAAATGATCACGACGATACATTGTATGTTATGTGTATTTTACTACAATAAAAAAATTGGGAGAAAAAAGTAATCAGTGTAAACCCCAAAGTAATTGAGTCTAAAAAGAGAAAGAAAAATATGGGAGGGTGTCCCAGGTGGGGGCCAGTCTCACAGCTTCTCTACAACCTGTTCGGGCCTAGGTCTCAAGTGCCAGAGAAACAAGAGTCTGTTCTAGCCAGCTCTGTTTTGCTAACTACTTCCCCTGGGTTACCTGTACATTTTTTTTACTAAGTCGTAAACAGTACTTGGTGGACGCACCAGGCTCAGTCTGCATGAGCATCTTCCAAGGTGATGCTGTTATACAAATTTCGATCGTTTCCACCGACAGACTCTAAGCTTTGGTGCAGATCATTCCGACTGCGTGCCCTTCCTGAAGGAAGGTCCACTTGCGGGCAGACAATGCCTCATCTCGGGTCTGAAATGTCTGATCTAAACCCCTCAGCCACTTAGACTCCTGGCCCCTCAGGAGTCTGGCATGTCCTTCCCTCTGCACTTTTCTAAATAAGTCTAGTCCAAATACTTGGAGACTACAGAAAACGGCAAATATTTGGAAGAACAAAAACCTTAAGATTTTAAATGCAAATTAAAAGCATTAAACCACTCTAATCCTAGGGTTTGAATTTAGATTTATTTTCTTCTGACGAACGCGGATGATACTACTTTCATCTCCTGATCCTCTTTTAAGTAGCTCTCGGCCCACAGCTGACGTCTCCCGAGGACCCAGCGCCCAGCCCAGCCCCGCAGTCTCACCAAGTGACGCCTTTGCCCTGGGACTTCTAGGAGGGCCCACGGCCTTGGAACTTTGTAAATTAGCTGCCGCTCCTTCTGCCCCAGATTCTCTAATTCTGCACAATTATAATCTTGTGTCTCCCGGGGCCTCTTCTAATCCAAATACAGTGAAACATCAATTAACCAGAATGCTCTGGGAATGAGGGTTGTGGTTAATTTAATTTTCTAATTAACTGAGGACTAACAGGAAACACTGCTTGGTTTTCAACTCTCTATTGAAAAATCATCCTATGATATATTAGTCCAGCCTCTATCCTTAAAGTCAAATAAATAAAATCTACCCTGGATGCCTGAAGATCTCATGGCCTCAAAGCCCAGGGACCCCCATCATGGAACGTCAGTCTGGCCAGAGAGGGTGTAGGAAGGCCGGTGAATCCACACCCCATCTGTGTGCAATAACTCTATTGTCACTTGCTTATTTTTGAAAGTGGAGTTAATAAAGGAAAGAAAAGGTTAATCGATCGAGGTTCCTGCTCAGTTAAGGTTAAATTACTTATCCATGCCCATTTCTTAGCTGAATACCTACCGGAAAAGTACATTTTCTGATGCTTTAACAAACAACCTGCGGTCTTTCTTCTGTTGATATATTAATAGTGATACCAGTAGCACCACCGTCATTAGGAGAAGACACTGCTGGCTACCGCGCTCTTGGCACAGTGGTCGCTGAGACCCTGGCTGTGCCACAGTGACCTCCATGCAGAGGGGAATCTTAAATGCCTGAGCTTCACTCAGTGAACCCTGAAATCAAGTCACTGTCCTGCCGTCATCAGCACCCCCACTCCCCTCACCCTCGGTAAGAACCAGCACCTTCGCTTGCACGTTTGGGCTGGCCGAGATGCACAAGAGAGGCTGGGGACACAGGGGTCGGGGCTTGGTCAGACGACAGGCACTGAAGGTCAGAGGAACCGGGGTGGGTCCTCGTCCCGTCGCAGATTAATGAAGGTGCTGCTCCCTGAATTATGAATTAAGGAGAACTAGGTTATTAAGAGGAGCACGGTTCGAGATGAATCGAATTTGAGTCTGGGAAGACACACAGCCAGAGACACCTCTGCAGACAAGAGAAACACTAGGCAGGGGATGGGCAGGGTCTAGAACTAGGGGCATAAACGTGGCATGCACGAACCCAGAGGTGACATCTGAAGCCGTGCAGATGGGGTGGCTGGGGACGGAGAGGGCACAGGAAGCACGGGTGGAGCAACTCTAGCCAGAAACACCGAACGCCTGCACCGCCAAAGCCCTGTGCAAAACTGCAACCAAATCTAAGATAAGGTCCCTGCCTTTGGGATTTTACGAGTGAGTGTGACCAACGCGAGTGACACGGTGTATGGAACAATGGCATGAGGACGCAGCGACAGGACGGTCACGGTAAATGGTGACATTTACACAACGCCCACTGCACACCAGGCGCAGCCTGACGGCTCCGTGGACATCGTCGCATTCAGCCCTATGAGGCGGGTGGGCTGATCACCTGGTGTGACAGAGGGGACGCTGAGGTGCACAGAGGAAAAGCAACCGCTCGAGATCGGGTAGTTAGACATGATGGGACGGCTGTTGTGATTGTACATGACTTGGTGATAACTCGCGTGTTACAGGCTCCGGGCCCACAGATGACCCCACAACAGGGGAGGCGAGGAGGCAGGGGTGGCAGGGGAGGGTCTCTCGGAAGAGGTCACGCCGAATCGTGATGTTGCAGGTGAGGGCGTCGTAACAGGGGATGCTGCCACCGCACAGTCGTGGGCAGCCCAGACAGGACGTGGCCACGGACCAGCCAAGCCCACTCCTCCACCATGCTCCTCTGCCCTGCGTTCCTCTTGGAAGGTCACAGTTCCTCACCTTGCCTGCCATTGCTCACATGACGCCCTAGGAGCAGTCTGGCCCCTGGACACGATTCCTTCTTATGTATGTCTTAGGGTTTTACAGTTCACTGAGATGACTATTTCAAACATAGGCAGATGCTGCTGCTTCTCTGCTGGAAACTCCCCAGTCTCATCAGAATAAAACCCAAAGCCTTACTTTCGGCCTGCAGGTGCTACTGAGCGCACCTGGCCCCCAGGTAGGTAATCGACCTCCCTCATTCAGGGGAACGCCTTCCCCACTGACGTCCCGGGGGAATACTGCACTCTACCTTGATTTACCACCCCACCCCATTTTTCTTTATATCTCTACTTGACATATTATATAATCACTAGTTTATTATTATCTTCCCCATTTGGACCTAAGCACCTCATAGGATAACTGGCACACAGTAAATGTTCAATAAATTATTTGTTGAATTAATGAATAGATAAATGGAATAAAAAGAACTCCAACTTCTTTCCATAGTAACATCATTTTACTACCAATAAAAGCTCTTGTGTAGGATGACATGCACTCGAATGTATACATTCTGGTATGTACAAAAAATTAGATCATTTTGGAGTCATGCATTGTAAACCTACATATTTGCAATAATAGCTATTCTTACAAGGCTGTTTCTAATGTCGCTGACTAGAAATTAGGTCAATTATATTATCTGGCTTTTGTAATGATCACCCAGCCAACTTCAAAGCTTAGATATTTAATCCTTTTAGAAATAATTCAATTGCTAATTATAGAAGTTACCGAGTGAGTTTTAATTACATGGCTTTTGTCTAAGAATAAACTTGCCAATTACATTTTGGTAAATGTCAGAATGCAAGGAAAATCAATGCACTATGTCATACATCTTTAAGATATTATCTAGCTCGTAAATTTGAAAATAAAAACTCCTGCCTTTAGTGTTCTAAATGTTTAGGCACCAAAATAATTATAAAACACTATTAAGTACTTTAGTGTTTGACACTAATTCCAAACACAAAAGGTTAGTCTTCAAATGCAAAGCAACAATGGAATAATTAAAGAGTACTTCCTGGAATTATCAGAACACTGACCTTCTCTGCAGTGAAAACAGAATTTAAGGAAAACGTTCTTGAAATCACGAGCACTTGTTGAGTTGATGAAATCGACTCCTTTTTATTAATTGCTAACTTATTGTTTTCATCATGAGATGGAAACATCTCAATTCCAAGGCACAATAGACCTTTCAGAAGGTAACACTGTGTCCACTAAACTTACCGTATCACCTGTGAGGTCCCTGGGGATTGTGGCCGTGTAGCCAAGGTGGAAACACCCGTGACTTTCAATTTGTTTTCCTCCCAGTCGCTCTGGGATTGCTGATATCAGCAAGAATGTCCTCCTAAATAATTGCTCGACATTTCTGCATAAATCGGATACTTAAGGTGAGGGTGCTGTGAGCTTGGTGGAGACCAAGTGCTCACCGTGGGTTTGGTATAATCCATCAGCGTGAACGACAGTTTCCAAACCAGCGGAAACTACAGCAGGTTTACCGCTCGGGAAAAAATTCAAGTGCTCAGGGGACTGAAACAGGCTCTTGGAATGTCATTTACTGTGGAGAGTATGTTTGAGAAGGAAATAAATCACCAGGAAATAAGACATAAATCTTTGACAAATGGAAAATGCTATTAAATTATCTTGGTCCTATGATTTTAACTATACTTAAATGGCAACAGATATGTTTTCTGCACCTGGGATCTGCTTGCCGTTACTGTTGCCAGTCACGTGCCTACACTTCCCTTAAAAGCCCAGGCAGCCCTCGACCCCGTGTCACCCCTCATTCCTGTCTCCCTCTGTTGCAGGGACGATACACTTGTTCTCTTTCTCCGGGCTACTCTCTCCCCTGCAAAGTGGGCAGGTAGACGACTAGATCTGCAGTTCCCGTGCCTGGATTGTCACCTGAGTCAAAAAAAAAAAAAAAACTCCTGGGTCCCACTTCCGGCAGTAACATCTCTGAGTGCCTTGGGGGAGGCCCAGGCACTTTTAAAAAGTGCTCCATGTAATTTTGATAATCATCTGAATTGGGAAACTACTGGATCTGAATGTCAACCTCTTCGAAGTCTCAAAAACAGTAAATGAAACTGAGACAATGAAACAGCGTTACGATTCATCCATTCAGCAGCTCTATTTGAGAACCTCCCGCGAGCCGCGTGTTCTTCTAGGTGCCAGGTATTCAGCAGCGGGGGAGAAAAGTGGGCGATTTCTGCCCCACGGGGCTCACCTTCCAGAGGCAGATGGCCGTACCCAGATGGTGCCAAAGGTGACAGCAAAGAAAGATGGAGAATGTCCGGTGCGCACCGGGCCACGTGTGGGCAGCCACAGGCTTCCCGTGGTGGCTGATGTGCAGGGAGGGAGAAGGTGAGATTAACACTGAGTGTTCCCAGGCCAACAGCAGGACCCTGGGAGGGCGAAGCTGTGGTGATGGGCTGGGGAGGAA
Source organism: Cheirogaleus major (assembly GCA_963574435.1). Classification (NCBI taxonomy): domain Eukaryota; kingdom Metazoa; phylum Chordata; class Mammalia; order Primates; family Cheirogaleidae; genus Cheirogaleus; species Cheirogaleus major. The sequence continues at coordinate 25,650 of CAUYPO010039345.1, forward strand.
GCGGGGACAGGAGGGGAGTGGCACCTGGTCACGTGGGGGCTGGAGAGGGATACAGCTTAGCTCCTATGACAAATTAAATGGTGGGGACCCGAGATGCTAAATGCAAGTGACACAGAACCGAGTTTGGGTTGACCACATGTCCTCCAAGACGCTGCGTCTGTGGGCCTGGACCCCCTCACTTGGCTGGGACAGGAAGCTGGCCCCGACTCGCCCAGGACTCAGCTAGGAAAGGCCCCGGGCGCTGGCAGCACCCCACACTCAGCTGGCAGAACCTGTGCGGCACGGACGGACAGCTCGGCTGCGCCCAACACCTGCTACGTCAGCCTCAGACGCCTGCCGGAGCGAGCCACTGCCTTCTGCTGCCACTTTGCGTGTGACACAGTCACTTTCCAAACCCGTCTGGGATTCAGAGACCAGGAATGACCTAGTTCTAGAACAGTGATGCTGTTGCTCGGAGTCTGTACACGTCAGTTCTTCTCGCCACACTTTTCATCTTCCCATCTGCGTTTCCCTCTGAGTCCACATCCGATCTGCCTCCCTCGCTCTTCCTGTCACCGCACCCCGCAAGGCCACTTCTCACGGCTGTGGCTTCACGTCCTGCACACGTGCTCACCTGCCTGAGTGCCCTCCTTCCTCTCTTTTGCCACCTGCTACATTCGTGACCTGTTGCCTGGCCTCTTCCATGTAACTTCCATACCCACCTGAAGGCTGAAGTGATACTATTACCGCCATCGTGTCCAGTGAGACCTGGGACCGTAGGGGTCAGTGGAGAGGCCAGGCAGAGACAGACATGACAGGGAGCATGGGGACCCTGTGCCGTGAAGGTGACCCTGGTCAACACGGGCACGGGAGATGCGAGAGAATCGTGAGCCTTTGCAATGAGGGAAGATCATGTACACACACGTGCAATCTCGTAGCATCGTGTTAGAGTGTAGATGCCACGTGACTCTCCTGCCTCATTAGGGAAGGTGGGGCAGAGCCACCCACAGAATCAGCCAAGCTGTGATGAGCCAACCCAGTCCACCTCTTCCAAAACACCTGAGGGCCACAGAAACTGAAAAAGCAATCTTGGTACTAGCAACATTGTTTTTGAATACACTCTGCACTTCTGCAAGAAAGCGGTGGCTTTCTGGAAGAAGGATGCATGAAGACCAGTCCTCCAGCAGGGCGCAGGGCAAAACCTGCGATTCCCTGGTGCTTCCTGCTCTCTACATGAAAGCATCCGTCAATCCCATGGAAACTGCTGGCTGTGAGGGGTTCAAAGGCTGTGAGAAGTGCAGAAACCACCCCTCACCCCAGGGGCCTGTCTACGGGGTAACTGGATACCGTTCTTTTTGCTTCCTCTGCGAATACTCACTGACACCAGCCAGTGCGTGAGATTCTGTTATTTTTCCAAAGACTCCATCTGCACACAGCTGCCAACCGCTGGGAGCCGAACGCCACTGCTCACTCCCAGCTGGGCAGAGCTGTGATGCCGGGTGTGGAGTGGCCTGTGCCCGCCAGGGCTGCCCCCGAACCTCACACACACCCCTGGGGCAATGCTGACAGATCAGAGATCTCTGTCTCAGGGAGATGGAGGCAGAACCTGGTCTGGAACTCAAGTGGCACCCTGTCATCTCTGCCGCCTCTCCCTGCAGAACCCAGTGGACATCCGCAGGGGGGCAGAGTAACCCCGGGAGACTGCACTTTGTGGAGTGGGGTCTCCGTGGGGGAAGGCATGAAACTAATGCATTCGATGCAAGTGCCCCATGCAAAAATAACAATTAGATATGAGCCAAAGTGTGAACTCAGAATGTTACGGTGGCCTTCCATTTCTTGGAAATAAAATTCAGTTAACGCGCTCATCTTGTTCTCACTGTTTTCCCCTAAGGAATGGATGGTCGTTGAGAGAGAGTGCGCTGACGTGGCAGGAGACAGAAGGTTTCTGTGTCTTGTCACATTGACCCTGTGAGCTGGCCTTAGCCCTCACGGGACACTGCCCTTCGCTGCCTCTTTCTCTGTATCTCGGGGCCCCACTGCGGGGAATGCTCCTCCTCCCCCTCCCAAATCCAGTCCAGCATCTGCCCAAGGTCAGCCTCCGCCAGCAAGTCCCTTCTGTTTGCTCTGACCCCAGCAACCTCTGGCCCCCAGGGGCATTTCCTGTACCATGCGATGTCCCAATGCCTCGAATCGTCCTCTACTGTCTCAGGTCTTCCTGCCTCCTTTCTGGAAATAAATGACAATTTTCCTGAAGGGCGGGGGGTGCCACCCTCTTCATCACTGGAGGGCATGGTCCTCGCTTTACAAAGACCTGAAACGAGCCCCACCCACATACGCCAACACACTTGCTCAGCTCTGGCCTCGACCGTCCAGCGAGCACAGGGTCTCGTCCATCGAGGAGCTCGTGTGAAGATGGAACGAGGCAGGTGCACCAAGTCCCCGGTGTCTGGAGTGACACAGCTCTCCGCCAATCAACAATGACCTCGGAGGCCCATCACCGGCGATGGGGGGCGGACCCAGGCTCTTGCCAAGGGGTTTTAAGAATCCTTTCATGGGTATGAGAGATGAGAATTATTCTAAGT
>CAUYPO010039346.1:0-25572 GCA_963574435.1 Cheirogaleus major
TCTTTTTCAGTCAAAAATAAAGATAGAGAACTAAGAGGAGTGAACAAAGCCTACAAGAAATATGGGATTATGGAAAATGGCCAAATATAAAAATGATAGGCCTCCTTGAGAGTGAAGAGGAAAACTCACAAGGCTGGAAAATCTAGTTCAGGGAATAATTGAGAAAAATGTCCATGGTCTTGTTAGAGATTTACACATCTAAGTACAAGACATTCAATAAACACCTAGGAGATTCATATAAAACAATAGCACAAGAGGTAATGGCTCACTTCTTTTAAGTCTCTTCTCAAATATCACCTTATCCCAGAAGTGTGTATTGATTATCTTATCTCCACTTACCTACTCCAATTCTATCACTTGTCTCCATTTCTTTCTTTATTTCTTTTAATAACATTTATTACTACTTGAAAATACACTCTATCTTGATTTGTTGGCTGTCTAAAATATAATCTACTTGAAAGCAGAAAACTTATCTCTGTTCTTCATTGTTGTATCCCTAGGATTTGACATAGCATAGTGGCTCAATTATAAATGATGCAATAAATGAATAAAAAGTTCACTTTTTCATTGGTCCCATTGCTCTTTGTCATGGTGAGAATCATTCTTATATTGGCTTAAAATGTTTTCAGCCCTAGCCATGGCTCTGCCATTTGCAGGCTAATTGACCTTGTAAACTAAATAGAGCCACTCAGTCTCCCTGAATTAAATTAGCCTTGCCTGTAAACTAAGGAGAAACACACCTGCTCTCTTTTCCTCATAGGATTACTGTGAGGACCAAATAAGATAACAAAAGTAAAAATGCATTGGGAATTTCTAAGTGTAGTTCTAGTATTATTAAATTAAAGGAGGTGGCTGATAGCATAACAGGTATAACTGTGGTGTATATATAATCTAGTCTAGTTTGAGATTTAGTTTAACATCTTGTTAATTTAAATACATAGATTAATAATTTTCTTATGCGTACTACTATTTTCTACACCAGTTTTCTGGGTACAACTGGTAAAAAGTTGTTGTTCCCCCCTGAACCATAGCATAATCAATGGTCTATGTTGACATGTTTGATAGTTCCAATAGAGTTTCTTTTGCGCATAAATGAGTGTTATTCTTCAGATTAAAAAAAAGTTCAGATACATCCATTACAATAACAAACTGCTGTATTTAAAGACTCATGGTTACATGCCAATGGCAATAGAGGGTAAAGTTTTGTTGAGTGAATAGTGTTCAGAAAAGCAGTGAGTTTTTGAGATAGGTGTTAAATATTTTATAAATATGAACACGGACACTTTATTCTTTCCCTCCAAATCAACATAACATACCAGACAGAAGTATTAATAAAAATGGACAAGATTAAATAGTCTGACTACATAGAAAATCAAAGAAAGAAGACCCATAAGGTATTCTAATCAGAATGATGCAGGTATTTGAAAAGGGTCAGTAGATAGATAGGTATAAAAATAGATAGATATTTATATAGATGTAAATAGATTAGATATATTTCAGGTCAACCATATTATTCATGTTATCCATACTAATAATGTAGATGACTTACAGTCACATGAAATAGAATTAGTGTTGTCTTAGGTACCTTAGCTTTGAAGTATTAGCTATGACACCTGCATCTAACGAATTTGGGGTTGGTAATACAATACATTTCTGGATCACATCCTAGATTTACTATAAGAAATTTTCTTGGGCTAAATCCGAGGAAGCTCCTCTTTAATTAAACAGTCAATGGACCTGTGAACATTTAATTTTAAGGTTCACTGCTGTATATATGCAATTCTATGTAATCAATATTCTTTTAAGTAATTTTCCTTTATGTGGGCTCTACATTGTTATTCAAATTAGTTGTGCTCCAAGGAGAATTCAGTGGATTACAAGCTCCTTACAAAAAAGATCTAGTCACTCCCCAGTAATGGCAGTTTCTTTAGGTGGTATTGAAGCAAGTTTGTTTCTTTCCTCATTGCTGTATTCTGCCTCTTTTGCAGCAAAGAGTATGTCCAACTATGTTATTAATATAATACCATGTCTTCATACTGGTGACTTAATGAGCTTTTCCTGTCTGTATAATACTGACAGTAGCACCTGATGATTGAAATAATAATAATTATAATAAACATCTAATCAGCTTCCAGATAGGATGTCCCTGATATGAATTCCATGGCAATAACCAGTTTGGAATCTTCTGGTTTCATTGTTATTTCCTATGTTCTTTTAAACTGTAATGAATTGTGATTTTATTTTCCCTTAAAAATAAAGGTTTTGAATTTGACATTGTATTTTAAGTATTTCTGACACCTGAGGATGTTTGTTGGGGAAGGTAAGAAGGAACTAGAACATTGATCATAAGAAAGGGGATCAGAGAGTTATTAAAGTATAATTTTGAAAATGCAAAATCATAACTCCATACAAATATAGAATGTATACACGTCAAACATTTTATTCCATTAATTAAGAAAAGAACCAGTCAGTGTTATTACCAGTTCAAAAAGCACTTAAGAAACTAAATGTATATAGAAAATTTAACAAAGAATTGTTAGGTTAGGGTGCTTGCAGGATATATATATATATATATATCCTGCAAGCAGAGCCAAAAGCCATAACCTCAGAGTTTATCTGTTCGATCAGAAATAAATTATTTGCATCTCTACCTGATAAAAATATGCAAGTTAATAATTGTTTTTGCACAATTGTAAAACAGCCCATTCAATATAAATTCTATAAAAGTTGCAAGCTTGGAATTTCACTAAAGAAACATCCAGTAATCTTTTTGCCTATTTCCAAGTTACAGATAATTTTCCTGACAGGAGGAAATAAGTTAGTTTCAGGAGCGGAAAGTTTATCTTCATCCAATTCAGAGTGAATTGTGAAGTAACAATTGGGCCAGCATCAATTGTTGTTCAAAAGATGATACAGGGACAATTTGCAATAAGCCAGCTGTTTGTTAGATCATTAAAGGACCTGAACTTGGATGATTTCTTGAAAAAAACAGTGATTGCTTCAAGCCCTTCTGTGTCTAAAAAGAAGATTAAGAAGTACAAAAGACCTAAAATTCAGTGGAGAAATTCTCTTTTGTATCCCTTAAGAAAAAGCCTAACTCCACAGTGGTTCTCACTTCAACATCAAACACTACTTTCTGAAGGGCTGTGTGTGCATTCATGTGTGTATATAGGCAACTCTATATTGAGACTCTGACTTAAATCTTTAATCAAGGGATAGTGAACTAAGAAAATACAGTGAAAAAATCAGATCATGTTGCTCTTTGTTATTACACTTCCAGAAACTTCCCACCACTTTCTCCCCAGGGCCAACATAAAGCCCCACGGTATGGCTTCTGGATCTTTCTGTGACCTCATCTCTGCCACACACTACTCTCACTACTCTTCAGCCACAGTAGCCATGCACACGCTTTCAAAATACACTATCACAACCACTCCTAAAAATTTTTAGCTATATCATGCAGTTCCACTATGAAACACACATTTCTTTTTTTTTTTAATGTGGCAAAAAGCACATAATATGGCATGTACCCTTTCAGCAAATTTTTAAGTATACAATACAGAATTGTTAACTATAAGTGAAATGTTGTATGACACATCTGTATAACTTTTTCTTTTTTTAAACTACTTTACTAAAGTGTGAATGGCATACAAAAAGTCAAAGTGTACAATGTTCGGTCAGACAGGAGGAGTAAATGATTAGTATTTGAGGTGATGGATGTATTAATTCAATCATTCCAAATTGTGTACAAATATCATATAGCATCACTTTGTATCCTATAAATATATACAATGATAATTTGTCAATATGCAATTTTAAAAAGTTGTCCATATTTTATATACACCATTGGATGACTTTGGGGATAAGCATGTGCCTATGAAACCATGACCACAATCTACGCCATAAACCTATACATCATCTTTGAAAGTTGTCTTCTGCCTTCCTTATTTATTATTATTACTGTTGTTATTATGTGTGATAAGGATATCGAACATAAGGTTTATACTCTTAGCAAATTTTTAAGTATACAATATAATATGTTAACTCTAGGCACTATGCAAGTCAAGAGGTACAAAGTATCAGTTGCACAAGACAAATAAGTCCCAGAGATCTAGAACTTTTTCATCTGCATGACTGATATTCAATATCTGTTGAACAGCAAGTCCTCATTTCCCCCTCTTCCCGTCCTCTCGTAACCACCATTCTACTTTCTGTTCTTATGAGTTGGACTATTTAAGATACCCCATATGAGTGGTCTTATGAAGTATTTGTCTTTCTGTTACTAGTTTATTTTACTTAACATAATGTCCTCCCTCTTTTCACAAATGGCAGAATGTTCTTCTTTTATAGGGCTGAATAATATTCCATTGTATGTATCTATACATTTTTTCATTCATTCTTCCACTAATGGATGTTAACATTGTTTCTGTATCTTGCCTATTATGCATAATGCCATAGTGAGCATAGCTGCTTGTTGAGATCCTGATTTATTTTATTCTTTTTCATACTATTTGTAAATAGGATTGTTTTCTTAGTTTCCTTTTCAGTTGTTCACTGGTAATGTGTAGCACTTCACTGAGTTTTGTATGTTGAATTTATATCCCGCAAACTTGATGAATTCATTTATTATTTCTAAAAGGTTTTTGTGTGGAATATTTAGGATTATCTTCATATAAAATCATATAATTTGTGAACAGAAATAATTTTACTTCTTCTTTCTCTATTTACATGTCTTTTCTTTTTTTGCCTGATTTCTTTGTCTAGTACCTCCAATAGTATGTTCTATAGAAATGGCAAGATTGGGCATCTTTGTCTTTTTTCTGCTCTTATGTGAAAAACTTTCAGTTTTTACCATGTGATGTTAGCTGTGGGCTTTCACATATGATCTTTACTATATTGAAGTGATTTCCTTCTATTCTTAGTTTGTTGACTTTTTTTTAATCATGAAAGGGTGTCACATTTTGTTAAATATTTTTTCTCCATCTATGCAGATGATCACATAATTTTTATCCTTTATTCTGTTAATGTTGTATATCATTGATTGTTGATCAAACACATTTCTAAGCATTTTATGATTATTAATCTATTCAAACCTTACAACAACACCATGCAATAATAAGTCATATCACTATCTTTCTATACAGATAAGAAAACATTATCCTTCTATACATATGAGAAACATAGGAAAACCTGTACATTTAATGTGAAATAAATGAATCATTATGTAGTATTATGGAAAAAGTAATGGTGAATCAAAGTTTACTTTATATCATATTTATATATTTCTGTTATATCACATTTTTCTAAAGATATATATATTTGAAGAGTTTCCCCTCAAAACTTTTTCCTATTTAACATGTATCCTAGTCCATTTTGACTGCGATAACAGAATACCATATATGGCACTATTGTGCAAATTTGTCATATGGGGTGATGGTCTTAAACAAACAGATCATAATTGAATGAAACATACAAACAAGTAAATCTACTATATCCAGAGTCCAAAACAAAATCTATATTTGTTTTTAACTTAGCATATTTTTGAAAATATTGTTTTCTCTAACCAAAATACACTTAGAATCACTGCATGCTTGTTTCAAGTGATATCTTCTGCACCGAGAGTCAAGGGTCAGTTCACATAGAGGCCAGGGATATATCATGTCAGAAAGAAAAGGAAATAATCTTACCTTTCAACAACTCTGGATGACCTCTTCTATCTCAGTTAAACCACTTCTTTCCTTAAGAAAAATAAATGTTTGCAGTAAAACTGGCCTCTAAAAAGAGATATACCTTTTTATAGAGTCCAGTTTTGTGGAAGGTCAGAAGGAAGCAGAGGGAGGGGAAATCAAATTTTTTATTCAAATCATATACTGTAGAATAATAATATCATCCGTGAGGCAATTCTATAGTCCTAGGAAATCTTCTGTGCATTTGCAGAGAGATCCCTCCATGATTGGCAGCATTTTGATGTCAGTGTGGTGTATGTGGATATCAGCCTTCCATTCATGAAACCATTCCTTGAGTACATTTCTAGAGCAACACCCCTTTGTCCTGCTCCTGTACTAGACTCAGATCACCCTTATAACATTCGCTGTAAAGCAAGGAGTTAGAGGCTGCTACTCAGAAAAATAATTAGAACGAATTTTACTCTTTGCTTTGTGTTTAATTTTACCTAAATTGATAACCTAAATTCCCAAGTCTTATTTTTTTTTCCTTTTATACAGGGAAAAGTTTAAAACATAAAGTTCTTCCACATGTATCATTTTGTTCATCAGAATTAATTTTTAAGAAATGCAAGCCTCCTGCCAGGTGATTTCCCTCTGCTTTTCCTAATCTCTCTGTCTACATAGGTTTTGTTTGTTTTGTTTTATCTTGTTCTGTTTTGCTTTGTTTTTTTCCGAGCTCAGCTCATCCCCCAGGCTGTCTACTGTCTGGCAGTTTACAAAGAGTCTATTAGGGTAATTTGCTCAAAACTCCTGCTCTCTGAAAAGCACCTCCCAAATGTAATTTCAGAAAGCTCTTTGGAAGGGCTCTGAGACTCTGATGTTCACTCCCTATATGTGGGGAGGAGAGGTGCCGCATACAGAAAATAAGAGGTGTCTTATTTTCTTCTAGTGAAACCAATGGGAAGACTAAGAATGACAGAGCATATTGGCCTTGTCAGAGCCGGGGCTACAGGGTGTTTCTCTGATCTCTAGAGAAATGTCATAAATGCAGTGATCCTGGCTGACCATCTTTCCCTTTCTGAAGTCTTTCACTTTAATAAACCCCTCCTCACTTACTAGCACATTTATTAATTCTAGGGTACCGTCTCTATCTTATATTCATCTGTATCTTCATATATATAGTTCTATAATTTCATACATCATTATTCTTCCCATAAATAGCACCACTTGGTGTGTAGATAGATAGATGGTAAATAGATAAACATAGGCACTCTAATATTTTGAAGAAATAATTTGAGCATTCAGGGATTTGTGAGCATGAGACTGCAGGTGGTTTAGGATTCCACTGATGCAGGGGTAGGTGGCAAGAAAGTAAAATTGTATAAGGTGTTCATGGAAGCAAGACAAAGAAAATATATTTGGCTGAAGTGGAAAGGCACTAGTTAGAGGTTAGTTGGTAAGTTCTGGCTGGTTAAGCTTAAGTATTGTTTTACTTTACTGGTCTTTGGTTTGCTTTGGGGGCAACCCAAGGCACTAGAGTTGTCTCAGCCTCATGTGCTTCCAGTTAATGTTTTAATTAATTATACTTAATTTTATATTAAAACATATACATATAAATTATAAAACACTTTAATTATAATAACAATATATAGACAAGAACAATATGCCTTTTCTCCAGTGGATGCCTTCATCATATTAGGACTCAAGAACCCATACTGGTCTTTGCTGCTCATAAGCTGTGGAATTGTGGCGAAGTCCCTTCATTCTGGATCTTGGTTCCTGGACCGGATGAGGAAATGCGACTGAGTGATCAATCAGATCCTTCCCGACTCTAATCATCAGTGTATGCATTTAGAGAGATCATAGCTGCTTGATAAACCTATTCAGCGAACATGTAAAAAATAAGAATCTTTTTAAAAGAAACATTACTCGGAGGAAAAGATGCATAAGGCTGAAGTATTTCTATTTTCTATGCTATATTGTCTAGGGTGCCATAAAGCCTGCATTCATTTTTATTTTTCAAAACTAAAATATTTAACCATATGTTTCCAGTAGTTATTTTCTTAACTGAGATGGTTATTTAAATAAAATTTGTTTTATAAATTCTTACCAGTAATATAGGCTGAAACTCTCCTCTAAAGAAAATTTGAGTCTAGGTAGAAATAGACAAAGGCTAAGGGAGCTAATCTTAGTAAGAAGAAAATAATCGTTACAGGGCATCTTCATAGATTGGTATAGTAGTTAAATACCCAGTGGACAACTGAGGGTACACTCAGAAGTTTTCTTTGAAATGAGTTTAATGAAAAGACTGCTCATAAACGTACAAACAGGACTTAAGTGATAAAGTTAGACACTCACACTATGTGTGATCAAGGGGAAGAGAACTAGCATGCAGTGTTGAAGTGGACAAGAGCAAACATCATCAAGACACCCTTACCACATCTAGACCTAAATGACAAAGAGGTATGAACAGAGTTACTGCAGCAGAGAGAGAAATGATGGAAAATAAGCCATCCCAGTGAAGCTGATACCTTAGATATGCAGTCCCTATCAGACCCACAGTAAAGCAAGAAGGGAATAGCAGGGTCTTTCTGATATCCTTCCAGTCCCCCCCATTGACTACCTGCATTCAGAGAGTGATGGAGCTCAGAGAATGCAGGGAACAAGTTTGAAAGGGTGCTAAATAAATATGCAATGTAAATGGAGAATAACAACTGCATCTAATCCTATTTCCCATCAGCATACATCCATGTCCTTTACTTGGAAGAAGAAACTCACAGCTTCCTTTTCCCACACACAGGGAAACACAAGGTCCCATAGGCAACCATAGTCATGGTTGTATGATGTCAATTCAGTCATATTTATGGCCAGAATTTAAATGGTAAAGTGAGATATGATGAATGCTCCTCATGTAGGATTATAGAGAAAAGCATTCAAATAAATAACAACAACAACAAAAGCATAGCCGCTATAATTCTTCATCTATAGCAGGATATTAGGCTGAATTAGATCATCACAGCTTCCTTCTTTCACCACTCTTTACTCTTATCTATTTCAATACCCCAGCATGTTGGCTCCATTATTTTCCTGGTAGGATTGTATAAATCATCATTGAATCCTGTACCTAGTGGTCCCTGCTCTTTTGGGGGACTATAGAAATCATTGGCAATTATTGTTTGGGAAATATGTACCATGACATAATCAGCACTTCCTGCAGATTGTAGACATAGTTCTCCTTGCCACTACTGTAGAGCTGTAGCCCTATTACCTTTGGGTAATGAAAATCAATTGTTCCAGCCAGTACAATAAAACTTTCAATGTGTGCTAGTTCAACTACATGAAAAGACTAACATAGTTTACATTCCACCCCATACCAGACAGAGATTCAATTCAAAACTTAGTATGGTTTTGCCTTAAATTCATAATATTTGTATGTCTTCAATGTAAAATATCTATACCTACTCTGCTAGACATTTCTCCGCTAGCTTCTCTTATAGTTCTCTCTCTTATAGCTATTCCCAATAATAATTTAAGATTTCATATGATACTTTTGATAGCATATAAAGCATTATCTTAGCTAATAATGTTAATTATTTAGCAATAATTATTTTATAAATTAGAGACACTGTTTGGTCCATAGTAGACAGTTATAAATAATTAAAACATGTTGAATGAATGTTATACATATAAAATGTGATAATAATCTGCAAAAAGAGCTGTGTATTATATAACATTTATTTACACCAGGGACATTTTATATCATTTAATTAAAACTGTGTTGCATTAATTATATCATAATCTTGCATAATATATATTATAATATGGTTTTTTTTAATAAACAAAATTGACCATGAATTTTCATGGTCACAACAGCCACAGCACATAAAAAATCTCAGAATAGTGACTTGAAGGTAGAATATCATATTTCAAGTTTTATTTTTCTTTTAAAACAGTCAAAGTTTCCTATTTGCAGTAATATCGATTGTTGTTTCTCTGAGCTCTGCACATAATAAAACTTTATAATTCAGAGGAAATTTTATTTGAAAGTTAATTTAATTTTACTTGCAGAGTGATTTGGATATTTAGGAAGAGAACTTGAGGCTAATGAACTTGAGTATCATGTCAGATTGAGGGTCTTTAATCACTATCATTTCACACAAAGGAGCCTGAAATTGCCTGAGAGTAGAATTTTAATAGTTGAAGGATCCTCTATAAAAAACGCTAAAGCTATAAACGGTAATTCAGATGTGATCCAATAAAGAGACAAGCAATGATTTAAAACTGTATTTTCAAAACTATATATGGGGAAATTTGTTAACAATTATAGTCACTTTTTTGGAATAATTTTATATAACCATTTTTTTTGAAAATTACAGCTGAGAAAATGCCATCCATGTGAACTTATTTTATCTAGTTTTAAATGAAAGTTGTTAAAATTAATATTTGGGAGAAAAGGATATTTCATGAAATAATTCTAATCTGCATCCAATAGGCTGTTGTTGAATCACTGTCCGTGCTGTATGGAATAACCTAAAGCTGTTCATACCAAGCAGAGTACACTCAAAGAGTGATTATAATGATTTACTTTGTTCAACTGAGTTGTGCTCCTTCATTTATTTTTTTGGCCCTCAGCAGTCAAGCTCTCTCAAGGTACCTGCAATACGTCACTGGCAAAATCATTCAGAAGGTGAATGTAGACAAATTAGCAAGTCACAGATGAAAAATGAAAGGAAAGCTCTCAGGAAGAGCTGCCACTTACCCAAAAGTTTAAGGTGACCAGAGAACCAAGATTATAGGGAACTGACTGGGGTCTTACAGCTAGAGACAAGTCTCAGCCAAGTGACTGCTTTGTCACTGACACTCTGATTGATTTCATTAAAAAGATTCTACTCTGCCTACACAAGCAAGAGAATAAAGTATATTCCGTCACATAGTATATTCCATACCTTTTCTGTGTGCAGTGCTAAGGAGAAGAGGATGCTACCTCAGCAAAATCTTAGTAATAATAATAATGAATAATTTGCACTGAATATATTCTAGGTCCCAGGTGCCAGGTAAGTACTTATATCAACACTAAGAGGAGGACCTTTTTTTATTATTCCTATTTACATGTAAGGAAAAAGAAGTCTAGAGAGGTTGAATAACTTCCTAAGGTTATTTGCATACCAAATTAACCTTTTTAAAAAATTGTAATTATATATATTTTTCTAATTTTGCTTAGATTATTTCATTGTTTCCTTATAGCTACCTGCTGTGAAATTGTGACACAAAGAAGATATTTGTACTATCATGGAAATGTAATTGCTCACTTTACATCATTCTAATTAGCAATTTGTTCTGGAATGTGTTCAAGAGGGTTCCTCATCCTTATAAACAACTGATTCACTTTATCAAAAAGAATGATATTTCTTTAGGTAACCCATGTTTGAAGGAGAAGTTCTTTTAATCTACAGATATTGGGCAGACTACTGAGCTGCAGCTGCATAGAGAGCTCCTCTAAGATCAAGGGCTGGGAATGTGACTGAATTTTTATCATAATTAGAGCACATAAAAGCTCTAATTATTAATTACAGAGCATTGTTTAGAAATTATTTTTGTCTATAATTTAATATTTTGGTTCATTGCTGTTAGTAAGTATATATATTATGTTGAGTACTATTATAAAGTAAAACTTAAGTGTTAGTATTATACTTTTGGATGATGAAGCTATAGATTATGCAGTGGACTTACATACAGAAAATTAAATATATTAGGGTGAATCCTGCAAGCCATGAGAGGAGTATTGCAGTTGTTGTGAACAAGGTAAAATGAAACCTAGACTGAATGCACGTTCTTCTTTGGTAGGGAAAAAACTTCCTGCAAGGATTTTCTTTTTTGGTAGGGCTGGCACTTACTAAACTCTACAGTTTTCCTACCATTGGAATATTCATAAAATAGGTGATGGGATTCTGTGACTTCTTCAAGAACAAACACATGTACAAGGGATTTGAAATAATGGCCAAGATTTATTGGTGGTATGTTAAAAGAGTATATCATTGCAAATACAGAGCCCTATCACATATGTAACATAACACCCAAAGTAAAATTGAGAAAGAAGGAAGAATTACTAATTCCGCTTTATTTTTTAGATGAGAATCTTAAGGCTCATGTATGTTTATATTCCCTTCACTGGTACAATAGGACATCTGATGCCTACTTGTATCAGTCAAGGTACAGTCAGATAACAGAAAAACTCTGTAATTTAAATGAGAAAAGTTAAAATAAAGTGTCATTAAATAGAAAAAGTCATTAATTTCTAAGAGATAGAAATAACTGAAAAGATGACAAGAACAGCAGCTATAGGAAGACGCCACTGCCACAATGGGTAAGGCAGAGTGCCCAGGGGAAAAAAAAAAAAACTTGAAAGGGACCACCTTCAGCACAGCAAATTAAGAGCTTGTTGTATAGAACGCACTCGCTGAATAGCAGAGAAGTTTATGGAGGTGCCAAAGGCTGATACTGGCAAGCAGGAAACCACTCATTGTGATGCCAGAAGAACTCTCTGAGATGCTGCCTGCTGGAAAGGACTGCTACTAGATGTTCCACACGCAACTGGCAGCTGAATTATGCAGGAGCTAGAAGATAGGAACACACTTGAAATAGTAAGAGAAACCCCCTTCCCTTTCAGTGTGCGTTCTGTACATTCTAATGGCAAAGCATAATGTTCTGCCATCTGGCAAAGGAGAAATGCTTATAGGGTCCAGGTCTGGTATCACAAAGTCAGGAAAGGTGATTGAATTTGGACTGAAGAATAAATTATTTACTAGCAGACCATCTCATAAGGGTGTTTTATGAATCAAAGATACTAAAATAATTTGAAAATTACAAGAAGAGTTACAAATGTAAGATGGAATTATTAGCTGTTTAACTCTGCAGTCTTTATAGTATACAAATGTATTGTGTTTTCTTCAGTAAACCCAGAGTTATCAGAGATTCATTTATCATTTTATTTTTATTTATCTAATCATTTATGTGTCCATCAACTCAATGAATGTTATTTCTCAACAAGTATATGGAATTTATTAAATAATTGATAAACAGGCACATTCATTAACGTTTTAATTCAACAAATATTTCAACACAAACTATTTTCAAGCCATTGCTCTGAATATCCATTGATGAATAAAATAATCATTCTTAAAGCCTGGCTTTCACAGCCACAGGAGCTGGAATTCTGATACAGGTTGGGGGCAGAGGGTCAAAGAGATACTATAGATAGATAGATAGATAAATAAATAAATAAATAAAATATTGATTGGAGCTAAGCAATACAGAGAAAAATTAAGCATGAAAAGAGGATAGACATTTTAGAGGATATCCATTCTTATGCTACTTCACTTGGAAGAATGGTGTCCAGTTCCATCCAGGTTAATACAAGAGGTATTAGTTCACCATTTTTTTTTTTATGGCTGAATAGGATGTTCCAACTTTATTTATTTATTTTTTTGAGACAGAGTCTTACTCTGTTGCCCCAGGTAGAGTGTAGTGGCATCATCATAGCTCACTGTAACCACAAACTGGACTCAAGTGATCCTCCTGACTCAGCCTCCTGAAAAGCTGGGACTACAGGCCCTCACAAATATGCCTGGGTTATTTTTTCTATTTTTGGTAGAGATGGGGTCTCACTCTTGCTTAGGCTAGTCTCAAACTCCTGAGCTCAAGTGATCCTCTATCCTCAGCCTCCTAGAGTGCTAGGATTACAGGTGTGAGCCACCGAGACCAGGCGTACCTTTAAATTCAGTAGTCAGTGAAGTCTTTACTGAGAAAATGACATTGTGCAAAATCCTAAAAGATGTGAGAGAAGAAGTCATGGATATATTTGCAGGAAGAATAATGTACAGAAATCTTGAAGATGATATCATGGAGATTGATGTAAGCCATTCGGGCTTTTTAAAATTCCTTTTCAGTGGCCATTAGAATGTTCTGAGCATAGAGGAATGTTATTTATATTTTAAAACAAAGGCTTCATACAATGTGCTGAGAAAGACTATTAGGCAACACAGATTAAATAAGCAGTAGGCTTTATTGTTTCTTTTTTACTCGTGAACTTTCCCTCAGCAACTATCCTTTGTGTTTCCTGAATCACTATTTGTACTTCTTAAAAATCATATTCTGTATCAGTTGGGTCCCTGAAACACAGACACTGAGACAAAGTTAGAAATGCAAAAGTTTTTTGGCAGATGATTTTTATGAACGACAACAGTGGGAGGAAGTAGGACTGAGCAAGAAAAGCCTTCACACTACGATGTAGTTTTGAAATCTATGAAAAGAAAGAGAGTGCCCAAATATTAGGAGGTTAAACAACAATAATTTTTGTCTGTCTCTTGATCATGAGGGCCAGAAATGTCGACAGAGCTTAGCTATATAATTCTTTTACTCTCTTTTACTAGAAGAGATCGGAGTTCAAACCCTATCCAGAGACAAGTCCCACAAACCGACAGGCTGAATTATAGTCACTCTTGCTGACATGATGTTCATGAGCAATAAAAAGAAATTATAAGGATTATAAACCACAAATGTCAAGATAGTCTTTTATGCAACTAATTATAGTGATACTTGATTCAAACTGTACCCTTCATATATGTCCCTATAATATAATATACTTTCCCTTTTAGAATACATATTATCCCATATTGCAATGGCTTTGTGCTTTTCCCTAATGAACTACTTGACTGTATATGCCGCAAAAAATAGAGATTCTGTGTAAATTATACACTATTATAACTTATAAATCAATATATTGTCTTATTAAAAATAAATTATCTTTTACAATTGTTTTATACAGAAAGAACTAAACAAAATACTTAAGTGTTTTATTGTTACATACATGAATACAAGGTTATTTTTGGCAACAAACAGAACTGGAGCTTTTCGCATTCATCTTTCTTATTGGATTAAATTGTTCTCCAAATCATTTATATATACATGGGTTCTGTGAAGAAGACCAGAGCTGATAATTTACCCTCATCTTTTACAGAAGAAGAAGAAATCTTAAAAACCTTTCTAATGTACCTTTAAAAATAAGGTATGTGAGATACCTGGTCTCTAATTCCAGATATTATTTTTAATACAAAGAAATACATTTGAAATTCCTGCATTAAAAAATATAAAATAATTTTTGACCCAAAATTTGCAGAATGGACACAGTAGTTGCTGAGTAAATGTGGTAGAGTATACATTGAAAATGCAGAATGTAGAAAAGCATTTCTGTAAGCAGAGTATTACTATTCTTTGTGATACTTAAGGTCAATGTCACTGATGGCTGCCTGAACATATTACTCAGCTCTTCTGGGTGTCAAGTTCCTTGCCTACACATTAAAGAGAAGAGATTACATATGAAACCTCTTATACTTCTGAGACTGTTACTATTAAGACAACATAAATTTATCACTAGTAACAAGTAGCTTGCCCATGTCATTCATATATATATATATGAATTCTATACAGATATATTTTAACTATATATAGGTGAATTTATATGCCTACATATACATATGTGCCATTCACATATATACTAATATATATATGAAATACACATATATTTTTAAGATTGTACTTTTGTTGTTTGACTTAAGATTTTTTGTTCATACATATTACATGATGCCCTTTAGATTTGAAATAATTATCTAATTTTATGCTTCTACATTTACATGTTTTATTTTTTATGTCTCCTTAGGAGAGCATGCTAGAAACCAGGAAGGTCATCCTAAATAAGAATAACTCTCCTTTACTCTTAACAGTGAGGTCAATCTTGTAAAAACTCCCCTTGGCCAATTGCTTTTTCCATTCTCAAATGCAATAAGTCATTGATCCTTAAATGTCACCAAGAAAAAATATTGGAGATTAGCAAATGTGACTTTAAATAAGGATTACTGACAATATTGACATATCAGTGGAATAAAATAAGGGCAGATGTTCTTCCAAGAAGATAAACATGAGTGATTCACTTAACCTTCAGGATCTATAGTGGATTTCTTCTTATTCTCCCAGTTAAAGAGACAGAGAAAACTGTATCAGGTTTCTGTCTCGCAATGGAAAGACAGACTCTAGGGTAGCTCAGAGGATTGCTCATCAAATAATATTCTGAGGTCTCCTTGACTAGTGGGAAATAAAAACAAGCAAATAGGCAATTAGAATGTCATGCTATATGTCTTCTAAAATATTTCAAACACATATAAATCTAGGGAAAATAATGTAAGAGACACATGTTATTTATTAATAACACACATTAACATTCATTTGCTCAGCAGACTGAGGAGACAGGGCAAGGCAGACTAGAACACTTCTTGAAAGCCAGCTGCTGGATTATGTATGGGGATATAACAGAGAATAAGAAAGAGAAAATCCTGTCCTTATGGATACAAAGTTCAATATGCTTAGTTCTGTCCATGTCTCACCATTTTAACTGCTGTCTCTCCAGCAAAGCCTCAGTCTTGTGTAGATGCTGATAACTTCCTAGGCTCCCTAAGGTTTTAATACAATCTCTCTATGCACTATGCTCTTCTTCAGCTAACCTGTATCTCTCTTATTTTACCTTAAGTTTGGCTTACTTCAGGAAGATTTCCCAGCCCCAGACAGATTAGTCATCCCCATTATATAATCTCAAGGCTATTTATATTTCTTTAGAGCATTTACCAAAGTCAAAATGAACTACTTAGTGACTTATGTAAGGATCTAAATTGTATATTTCCTCACTTGTTCTGTGCTGTATCCTAAATGCATAACACTACAGGTAGCTCTTAGTAAGTGCTGGATTCCAGTTAATGAAGGAACAAAAAATGGCCACCATATTGTCCTTGATTTTAAATAATAAACCTTCCTTTTTTCCTTCCAATCCCTTCTTTGATACAAATTCTATAGTAACTGTATCCCTTTTGCTGTAAAGGAACAAATAGGGTGATGTTTTGAGAACAGCACCTGCCTTTAAACAAAGGCAGAAAGATTTACTGAGTGATTAGTAAATGCACTGATTAAAATATTTTCTTTTATAAATGCAGTATAAAACATTTATAGAAATTATGGATTAATGTATTCCTTCGAGGTAGAAGATAAGACACAAGCTTGTGAATAAATGCAGGGCAAACACTTTATATTTCAAATTTCTTGGGGCTGAATTTGTCAAGTAAAACAAGGACACACTGAATATCCCTGTTAACATTCTGTTCAACTCAACCACAAAATCTTTTTTCTTGCATTTATCTAGTGCTATATATAGTTTTAGAATTTGTGGGTTTGTATTAATCTTTCAGGCCATCATTTACCTGAGGGGCAAAGAGAAGAGCTGAATAAATTGACACAAGGCAATTAATTTCTGGTAGGAGAAGTGAACATCTGCTTGTTCTCAAAGATCTCCTGGCATTTAACAAGTGGCAGAGTCTGGCCTAAATAGCTATGGGCAAGACAAAGGCACTAATTCATCTGACTCTAGCTTCTACTTCACTGCCAGAAAAAATGATCAGGTTTTAAGTTTGATCTGTCACTAGTGTCACTGTAAGAAGAACTCAATGGGTTGGTAGAAACACCTAGGTTGCTTTATTCAATTGAAAACAAATAAAAATAAAATCAAAATACCATTCTATTCTCTACTTCTGTGAGATTAACTTTTTTAGATTCCACATAAGAGTAAGACTATGTGGTACCTATTTTTCTGTGCCTTCTTAACAAAATGCAGAGTGGATGCTATGTATTCTCAGCACAAAAATGATAACAATGTGAAGCAATGCATCAGTTAAATATCCAGATTTAATTGCTGGGGCTCAGAAAATACCCCAAAATATGGCTTTTTGACATGATGAAATGAAGAAGCTACAAAGTCCCTCTGACTACCCCTCCACCCATCTCTCCCAAATAATAAGATGTTTTGAAATTTCCTCATCTGCCTATAATTTGAACATAACAAAGAAGAAAATAATTACCTCTTGTCCCTTCCCTGACTTTTCATTAACTGAACCCATAATACAGGAAGGAATACTAAAGTCTATCAACAAACTTGGACAGACTTTTGTCAAAAACTATTGTCCATTCTACAGGCCATACAAACTTTGCCCCAGAGCATTGTATGTTCTTCAAGCCCACTTAATTCTCCCTAGTAATCATATATTGCCGCTCAATGGGATTCTTTTTCTCTCCCTCTTCTCATAATCTGTTTCACCAGGATCTAAGCTCCATTCTTTCTGTAAGCTCAAGATGGTATATAAGTTTCTGCATCCCACTGGGGTGTTGGGTCTTCATTCCAAGAGCTCCAATTTGTATGTGTTCTATAAATTTGTACAACCTTTCTCCTATTAATTTATCTACCTCATGTCAAACATTTTCAGTAAATCTTCGGGAACTAAGGGCCTTGGCCTCTATAAACCCATTCTACAATGTATATATACTTCAAAATATTATGTCGTATGTAGTAAATACATACAATGTTATCTATCATTTATTTTTTTTGCACATGTTCATAATAATTTTATGGCTATACTTTTTTGATTTCAGCCTATTATGGGGGTACAAATGCTTAGGTTACATATATTGCCTTTGCCCTCCCCCTCCACCCCAGTCAGAGCTTCAAGCGTGTCCATCCCTCAGACAGTGTGCGTCACACTCATTATGTATGTACATACTCATCCCCTCCTCCCTCCTATCTGCCAGACATTCGATAAATGTCATTTCTTTAAAAAATTATAAATTTAAAATAAAACAAGGTAACTAGCCTAACTGGCCATATACTAGTTTGCATTTGAGGTTCCTCCTCCTCCTCCTCCTCCTCTCTCTCTCTCTCTCCTTTCATCTCTCATAATCATTCCCATTTCTTCCTTATAAAAGTATGATTCCCTCCTCAAATCTTCTAGATGATTAAAAACTAAATAGATGGAGCAGTTAAAATTATTTCTAAAATAAACTAAATAGATTTTCAATAATAGTTTCAGTTTTTATGAACTCTTCCATTCATTATTCAAGGACATAAATTCTAGTGCATGGCCCTTATGACATCTACCGATTGGCCAGAAGACAATTTTACTATGTTCTGGATCTTGTTTATTATTAGATAACAGATACAATTGGTAAAAAGATTTTTTTCTAAATAAACAATGAATTGTATATGTGATACACATACATATATTTTTCTTGATAAATATGATTTCTATGTAATACATACACATGAAACAATGGAGTACACTCTTGAACAAATTAGTTCACTATTCTGACACTTTCAGTAGGATATTTTTTATTTAACTATTTAACTATTAGTTCATGATTTTCTTTAGAGGGAGGAATCATTTAATATAGCATTTAAACAATAATCAAAAGGATTATTAAGAAAATAGTTAATTTATTCATTTCCACCTTAAACGTGCATTTTGAAAATTGCTAGAGCCCCTATATAAAATACTTTTTCATTTAGAGATTTTGTTATCTACTATATTTTAGGCTTCATACTAGTAGTAGTTGTAGAGATGACACAAACATTATTTTCTGTTTTCTCAAGTTGTGCAGGGATTGGAAATGAGAAAAGGTATATAAAGGAGTATCATTTAAGTTAAGTGTTTCAAGACAAAGATATATATATATATATACATATATATATATATAATTTCAGGATATTATGGGGGTACAAACATTTTGGTTACAAGTAATGACCTTGCCTCACCCAAGCCAGGGCTAGAGGCGTGCCCCTCCCCCATATAATGCACACCACATCCATTAGTTGTGAGTCTACCCACCCCCACCCCTCCAACACCCAGTGAATATTACTACCATGTGAGCACCTAAGTGTTGATCGGTTAGTACCAATTTGATGGTGAGTGCATGTGGTGCTTATTTTTCCATTCTTGTGATACCTCGCTTCGAACGATGGGCTCAAGCTCTATCCAGGATAATATAAGAGGTGCTACTTCACCATTGTTTTTTGTAATTGAGTAGTATTCCATAATATGTATATACCACATTTTATTAATCCACTCATGGAATGAAGGACACTTGGGTCATTTCCACATCCTTGCAATTGTAAATTGTGCTGCCATAAACATTCGAGTGCAGATGTCTTTATTATAGAATGTCTTTGATTTGCATTTCCCTAATGATTAGAGATGTTGAGCATTGTTTGTATGTTTGCTGGCCATTATTAATATTCTGACACGTCTCTCCTTATAAGATGGTCATCCTCGCAATGGAAACACTATGGACCATACAGCAGGAAATGTGTTAGTCTACAAGTGCTGCTGCAATAAAATACCATAAATTGGTTGCTTATAAAAAAATTATTTCTAACAGTTCTGGAGGTTGAAAGTCCAAGATCATGGTGCCAGCAAGGGTTAGACTTCGCAGACTGCCCTCTTTTCATTGTATCTTCTAATGGTGGAGAGAAGGTGAGATCGCTTTTTGAGATCTCTTTTATAAAGACATTAATTCCATTTATGAGAGGTTCACTCTCATATTTACTTCTCAAAGGCCCTACCTCCCAATACCATCACTTTGGGGGTTAAGATTGCGTTAGAAGGACAGAAACATTCAGTCCTTTGCAAATAATAACAAAATGAGGTCATAGTTGTTAAAAAAAATAGGCACTTGAATAATTTTCTTTTCCTGTAATTTAGAAATTCATCAAGTGACTATGGAACTTTCAATTTGTGAAGAATCCCTTCCAATAAATAATGATAGAATCATATAATTATTTATGACTATAAGCATTAGGAACTTCAAGGAGACAGAAAATAGAACCCAAAACTGTTTCTGAAAACAATGAAAGACAGACATTATACTGAACAGATTCAAAGGACATATAAAAGCTGAGTACATTTTTACATGAACTATGAGAGAGATGAATGGAAGAATGTGGTCTTCTATTGAAGTATGTTGAGCAAAGGTAAAATTTCCAGGAACCCAAAATATTTTCATTGCTATCCAATAGAGATAAAATTAGATTAAATGAATCTAGGAATTAGATTATTGGTTATTTAATTACAATCTCAATTCAATTCCCAAGTAGAATTTCTATAGGCTTTGATAAGTCAACTCATAGTTATCTGGTTCAAATAGCTATAAACTTTTCAATATGTGTCAGTAGATAAATGATTGATAGGTAGATAGGCAAATAGATATATAGATGCTTGATAGATAAGATCTGATATGACTTCATTAATATTAAAAACAAACAAAATAATTAACTTCTCATATTTGCAGAGCAATAGAAAAATATAAAACAAACAGAATATAGAATACTGAATATATATAGGTAGGTATAGATAGATATAAAATATTAGGGGATGGGAGAGGTATAAACACACTATCTTGAGAAAAATGAATTTATTTCATGTTAATAGTGAATATTTATCTTTATTTCATATGATAATTTTTAAAGAAGGGACCATTTAGAATAAAATTAGTGTTTAAATTTGTCTTCTTTTTTTCTCTTTCTATACATATAAGAAATGGGTTAAACTATAGATGCTACCTTTAAAACATTTTTGTTGAAATGTCCTAATTTTTAATCTTTTTCTTTTCTCTCTTTTCTTTTTCTTTTTTTCCTGTGTTTCACTCCACTATCAGCAACTGGTTCCAACTTACTCACATTTCTATGGACTGTTCTATTTTCTCCTGGAAATCATCTTCCTTAATAACCCATCCCACCCCCAAACACTATGCTGTCACATAGCATTGCATATTAAAGACCTCCTCAACCAAATGATATGTACATTTATGGTAGGATAGTCTGATATATGTCTCAGTGGTTCCAAGTCCATTAAAGCTCCTCATTCACCCATCCATGGAGGTAGGTTCTGTGGAAATTTTATTTTCCAAACTGTTTAAAACTTAAATTTCTTCTACTACAAAATCCATTCTTGACAGACCATCTTGGGCCTTTGAGACATGGACCTGTATCAAAATTAATCTTTTAAAGTTGTTTTGTGACAGTCTCCTTGTAAAGCAGATAGGAAGATGGACGAGATAAAAAGAAGCTATTTATTTATAGGGATTGATTTTTCAATGATTGACATCTAAAATTCAAAGGTATTATGGTTTCATTTTCTCCCAACATGGTATATCAAGTCTGTCAACCTAAATTCTCTTAAGCCCATTATCCCTTTCATCATCCTGAAATAAGAGAATAGTTTCCATTACTCAGAGCACAAAACTTGAAGCCTGGCTCCTTGAACCAATTTATCATGAATTTCAACATGCTCTGATACAAACCCATAGCATTAGGTCATCTTTCACTTTCTAATGATTAGCAAATGACGCATTGGAAATTAAGGCAAAGAACTAGACTATTTCTTTGTATTCTTATTATTTTTCATTTTGCTTTCTGGAACTGATTGGTCAAAACCTTTCTTTGAATTATAGAAGAGTTATTATCTTGTATGCTGGCACTCTGATCTAAAAGTTGAACTACACTAATAAAATTATTAGAGTAATTCAAATTATAATATAAAGAGGGAGGGAGAATAACTGATTGTTTTGTCTGTTTTATGTCAAGTTTTGAAAATTATTTGAAAATCATATATTTTCTTTGGTATTACCTACACACTACTATAACAAGTAACCTGAATCAATCATGTAGTGGTAAAACAATCACTACGTTCTTTGTCAATGCAGCGGAAACTGCCTTGCATTTTTAGAGACAAGATTTAATTATGGTCAAAGTAAACATAGTAAATATAATCCAGGTGTTAACAAAGATTAAAGTACTAGGACAGTTCTGTCATGAAGATTTATACAATTTAGTCCCCATGTTTCTGCTTCACAGTTAAGCGACTGAAGCTCCAACTGCCCTTTGTTTACAGCTAAACCATAAAAGGAATAAAATAACAAAAAGCTTTGGAAGTTGAATAATGTTTCAGTTTCTTCCTTGCCACAGGTAATTTGCCAAAGTTCATTTGCCATTTAAGTATGACCCAAATACAAACATCACAGTAGAGAGTTTCACTTCAAACATACTAAATAAGGCCAAGGAACAGTTATATATAATGAAATGATATTACTAAAGGAACCAGAAAACTGGTTCTGATCACCATTTGTTGGCAAAACATTAATATACAAGACAGAAATAATGTAGGGAACCTAAAAATGTGTAGGGTCCTGGATGTCCTCATTCGTAGGTGAGGTCATCTAACTTTCTCTGATGACTTTTCCTTGTAAAGGTTGGCTTCTTATTTCTCTTGCCAACGTGATAAGTGTTATAGAAATTCCCTAACCAAGAAAGCAATAGTGTTTCTGGTATGTCCAAAACAATTTAATTAAATATCAGAGGTGGAAAAAACCTCATATCACCAATTCATTCTGCTATAAAGTGCATGTAATCCCTCTACGACATTGTTATTCAAAGTGTAGTCTGTGGACCAGCAGCAATCTACATCAATTGTGCTTTGAAAAAGATCCCCAAGTGGCTGGTACATGCATTAAAGTTAGAGAAGCATTGCTTTTCTGTAATATCACCTCCCAGTACTCATCCAGACCTTCTTTAACTTCTCCCATTATGAAGAAATTATTCTCTAGGGAAGCTTTTCAGTGTTGAACCTCTCCTACAGTAATTAAGATTTTTTCCTTACATTAATTAAAGCAAAGATCTGCTTCCCTGTTCCCTCCATCTAAGCAGTCAAGACTCTTCCCTTTAAAGTCACTCATAATTAATTTAATCTTTCTTTCTCTTTCAGTAAAGTCTTTCAGATAATTGCAGATAAAACCTCTTTTGTCTGCTTAAGAGTAATATTTCCCACCTCTAGTTAATACAATCATTCCTCAAGTTTCATACTATTTAGTCTCCCTAAACACTTTGGGTGCTCTATTCTAAAATCTACCATCTTTATTACCATCAAAGTGTGAGTTATAGAACTGAACATAATATTCTAGATATAGTCTAACCATTGCAGAATTTAAAAGGATAATCTCCTCATTTATTTTCCATATTCTGCCAAATTTAAAAAATAAAGAAATAAAGAAATAAATTCTACTAAAATATTCAAACAACTATAAAAAAAATACAGCCTAACAATTTTGTTGTCTATACAGAGGAGGGGGAAAGAGGGTAGTACCATCCTGTAGGCTCATGCTGAGTTTACAGATTTCTAGATTTTTAGTTATTTTCTATTCATAACAATGCTATGTCTCCCTCTATATTACTCCTGTCAAATTGATTACTTGCACCCAAAGGTAGAATATTTAAGAAGCTGGAAATTTAAAGACACTGACCCTGTTGTTGTTTTCTCTGAAGCAACTACTATTAACCACATTTCTTCCCTTCATTTCTCTAAAATTATTATTCTCAGGGTGTTAACTGATCCAGTTGAAAAGATTTAGATGATGACTTTGCATTTTGTGAATTTATCATTTCTTCCAGTATAATTTTTTTTAGTAGAATGTAGTATATACCAACAGCCATCATACCTAAGAGACTAAGATCTGATATATTGATCTTATTTATATAAGAATTGTTAAAATGTATGAGTTGATATGTTATACTTTGGGAATTTATGGGTTAAAATGTATTCTTGTTGCTGACTGATATATAAACACCTTTAATAAATAGATATGATTAGAAAATATGTGCTTTGATTTCCAAACAACTATCTGGTTTTAATAAAGGACTCTGAAGAACTTGTGTGGTAAGCAGATTCCCAAAACATCCATGGCCTACTCTCCATAACATATGAATGTGTTTTGTTACATGGCAGAAGAGATTTTGGAGATATGCTTAAGGGTATTGACTTTTTTAAATTTCAGCATAATATGACGGTACCAATGTTAAGGTTACATACATTGCCCTTGCCTCCCCTCCCTCCTTGAGTCAGAGCTTCAAGCGTGCCCATCCCCCAGACAGTGTACATCACACTTAATTATGAATGTATATACCCATCCCCTACTCCACACTCCCACCTGTCCGACACCTGATAAATATCTTTTTGGGTTTTATAACATTTTGGTTACATTTTATATCTTTGCCTCTCCCTAGGAAGGGTTAGAGGTATGCATTTCCCCTTCACACTGCTCACCACATCCCTCAGATGTGGGGCGAACCCGCCAACCCCTGAATCCCTGGTGAACACCACTACCCTTTTGAGCATCATAGTGTTAATTAGTCAGTACCAATTCGATGGTGAGTACATGTGGAGCCCATTTTTCTGATTTTGTGTCAACTTACTTTGGAAAATGGGCTTAAGCTCAATCCAGGATAATATAAGCGGTGCTAGCTCACTGTCGTTTCTTAGAATTGAGTAATATTACATTGTAAACATATATCAAATTTTATTAACCCATTCATGAATTGACGGGCACTTGGGTTATTTCCACATCCTTGCAATAGTGAATTGTGCTGCCATAAACATTCGGGTGCAGATGTCTTTATAATAGAATCTCTTATGCTCTTTTGGGTAGATGCCTAATAATGCTATTGCTGGATTAAATGGTATTTCTATTTTTAGTTGTTTGAGGTATCTCCAAATTCTTTTCCACAAAGGTTGCACTAATTTGCAGTCCCATCAGCAGTGTAAGAGTGTTCTTGTCTCTCCATATCCTCGCCAGCATTTGTTGTTTTGGGATTTCTTGATATAGGCCAATCTCACTGGGGTTAGGTGATATCTCATTGTGGTTTTGATTTGCATTTCTCTAATGATTAGAGATGTTGAGCATTTTTTATATGTTTGCAGGACATTATTCTGTCATCTTAGGAAAAGTTTCTGTTCATTTCCATTGCCCATTTCTTGATGGGGTTGTTTGATTTTTTCTTGTTAATTCTTTTGAGTTCTAGATAGATTCTTGTTATTAGACTTTTATCAGAAGTGTAGAGAGCAAATATTTTCTCCCATTCTGTGGGTTGTCTATTTTCTCTAATGATTGTTTCCTTGGCTGTACAGAAGCTTTTTAATTTGATCAGATCCCATTT
>CAUYPO010039348.1:0-29655 GCA_963574435.1 Cheirogaleus major
ATAGTGCTCAAAGTCCCAGCTATAGCAATCAGGCAAGAGTGAGGTGTTAATGGCATCCAAGATAGGGCAGATGAGATAAAACTCTCGGTCTTTGCCAATGATATATTATACCTAGAAAACCCCATGGCCTCATCCAAGAGACTGTTACATTTAATAAATGAATTTGGTAAATTTTTAGGTAATAAAATCAATATACACAAATCAGAAACATTCATATATGCCAAGAACCATCAAGCAAAAAGTCAAATCAAATGCACAATACCCTTTACTATAGCCCCAAAGAAAATTACATATTTAGAAGTATATTTAACGAAAGCTATGAAAGATTTATACAAGGAGAACTATGAAACACTAAAAAAAGAAATTGCAGATGATTTAAACAGATAGAAAAATCTTCCTTGTTCATGGATTGGTAGAAACAATATTGTTAAAATGTCAATATTACCTAAAGTGATCTACAGAGTTAATGCAATCCCCATCAAAATACCATCAGCATTCTTCAGAAATTTAGAGAAAATAATTCTTCACTTTGTGTGGAACCAGGGAAAACCTCATGTAACCAAAGCAATCTTAAGTAAAAAGAACAAACTGGGAGGCATCAGTCTTCCTGACTTCAAGCTGTACTATAAAACAATAATAGTTAAATTAACCTGGGACTGGCACAAGAACAGAAGCACCGATATCTGGAATAGATCTCAGATACCAGAGGTGAAACTATCAGTTTATGGTAACCTAATCTTTGATAAAGCAGATAAAAATATACAATGAGGAATAGAATCCCTCTTCAATAAATGGTGCTGGGAAAACTGGTTAGTTACATGCAAAAGATTGAATCAGGCTCCCTACCTCTCACATCTCACAAAAATTCACTCAAGATGGATAACATCCTTAATCCTAAGGCATGAAACCTTAAGAATCCTAGAAGAAATTGTTGGGAAAACCCTATCAGACATTGGTCTAGGCAAAGAATTTTTGACGAAGACCCCCAAGGCAATCACCACAGCAGCGAAAATAAACAAATGGGATCTGATCGCATTAAAAAGTTTCTGCACAGCCAAGGAAACTATCATCAGAGCAAATAGACAACCCACAAAATGGGAGAAAATATTTTCTCTCTACGCTTAGGATAAAGGTCTAATGACAAGAATCTATCTAGAACTTAAAAGGATTAACAAGAAAAAATCAAACAATCCTATCAAGAAATGGGCATTATTACAAACCCCAATGTGTTAAGAAGTGCCTGCAAAGTGATTTTTTTTCTTTCCTTTATACTTTAAAGTATTCACCTATGTTTTATGTACATTTATCAGGAACTATGCTTAAATATCTTCCTGGATTGGTGTGCATTTTTGCAGGAAATATCTTCTAGTATAGACGGATGAATCTCAAAATAAAAGCATAATATTTCAAGTTTAAAAAAAAAAAAAAAGAAATGGGCAACCGAAATGAGCAGAAACTTCTGCAAAGAAGACAGAATAATGGCCTGCAAACATATAAAAAATTGTTCAACATCTCTGATCATCAGAGAAATGCAAATCAAAACCACAATGAGATACCACCTAACCCCAGTGAGAATGGCCTGTATAAAAAAATCCCAAAACAGCAAAATCTGGCAAGGTTGTCAAGACACAGGAACTCTCTTACACTCCTGGTGGGACTGCAATTTAGTGCAACCTCTGTGGAAAAGTATTTGGAGATACTGCAAACAGCTAAAAATAGAAACACCATTCGACCCTGCAATAGCATTTTTGGGCATCTACCCTTAAGAGTATAAGACATTCTATTATAAAGACATCTGCATCTGAATGTTTATTGGAGCACAATTCACTATTGCAAGGTCTTGGAAACAACCCAGTTGCTCGTCAATTCAGGAATGGATAATTAAAATTTGGTATATGCTCACAATGGAATATTACTCAATTCTATGAAACAACAGTGAGCTAACACCATTTATGCTATCCCGGATGAAACTTAAGCCTGTTATCCCAAGTGAGGTGATGCAAGACCAGGAAAATGGGCTCCGCATCTACTCGCCTTCAAATTTGTACTGATTAAAAGTATGTCCCTGGAATGGTGGTAGTACTCACCAGGGATTTGGGGGGCTGGGGGAGACCCATATCCTAGGGATGTGGTGAGCATTGTGAGGGGGAAGGAAATACCCCTAACCCTTCTTCGGTAGAGGTAAAGATATACAATGTAATGAAAATGAAAAAAAAAAAGTCTATAGGGAGAGGAACTCCTATGAGCCATGAGGCCAAAACATCAAGTAAGTTACAAAGGAAATCCCATCAGAGTAACAGCAGACTTCTCAAGAGAAACCTTACAAGCCAGAAAGGAATGGGGTTCTATCTTTAGTCTCTTTAAAAAGACCAATTGACTGGCAAGAATTTTGTATACTGCTAAACTAAGTTTCATAAACGAAGGAGGAATAAATCTTTCCCAGAAAAGTAAACACTAAGGGAATTTGTGGCTACTAGTCTTGCCCTACAGGAAATGCTCAGAAGTGTATTATACATGCAACAGCACAATAGATACCAACGAGTGCAAAAACACCCAAAAGTTACAGCTCACATCTCCTATAAAACAAAAGCACAAGAGGAAAAAAAAACAAAACAAAACAGTATGGCATCATCCAACATGATAAACAGGACAGCATCCTACATATCAATACTAACACTCAATGTTCACAGTCTAAATGACCCACTTAAAAGACATAGACTGGCTCAGGGGTAAAGAAACCTTTCATGTTGGAAGGCTACATTAATTTAGCTGTAAGAAAATAAGGCTAGATTCAAGAAACATCTAGATATACTAAAAAATGTACATTATTCTATAAAAATCTAACTACTATATGATTAATAATTTCAAAAATAAAACTATTGTTAATTTTAAAGTTAACTAACCTTTTAATGAAAAAAAGCTGTATACAATGATGAATAAAAGTGAATCAATAGGTTTGAAGAATTATCCATGTACATGAACAAGTGAACAAAAGAGAATTTTTTTTTGCTTTTATTTCATCATATAAAGGGGGTACAAATGTTGTTAGGGTTACATACATTGCCCCTCCCCCCCGCCCCCCCCCCGGTCAGATCTTCAAGCGAGTCCAATCCCCAGGTGGCCCAGGCAAGGCACACATTATGTAACTCTACACTTCGTCCCCCCACCCGCCTGCCCTCCATCTACCATAAATTTTTTTTTTTTTTTTTTTTTACATTTTGTATACATTGTATATCTATGCCTCTCCCTAAGAAGGGTTAGGGGTATGGCCATCCCCCCGACAATGCTCGCCACATCCCTATGATGTGGGTCTTGCCCCCCCCAACCCTAGTCTTTTTCTTTAGCATTTCCTACTAGCTAAAGGCATGACCATAATGGCTTTCAGTGACTGAGAATGGAGTAATGAACATTCCTCAGTCATAGATGCAGATACTGACAGTTTTACATAGTCTAGAGTACATTGAATGGTTAGCTAATATAACAGTGAGGTGAAATACTTCCCTTAAACCTGAAAAATGAGTCGACCATGTACATATCTGTAAAAATCTAGAAGAAGAAAATGCCAACCAAATGAAGAGCACAATACTATTATGCAGTATCTGCAAGCATGGAAAGAGTAGTTATTTCACTAGAATACATAGAATCTTATAAAACAGTGTTTGTCAAACAGATGCTATTTATTTTGTATTATAAAGATATCTAATTATGAAAATACTCCACCAATGTTAATGTGAAAAATGACTTTTCAATTAGACGTCAATAAATTGATACCTTTCCAATGCTAGTGGTAGTGGATGGGAAGATACAGATACAAGAGATGTTGCTGAGGTGGAATCGATGGAACCTGGTGACATCATGGGTTTGGTAGGGAAAGAAGTAAAAGTTATCAAGGATAAACTTAATACTTGTGACTAATTGAATGGAAGGATGGCAGCATCTTTAATAGTGCTAGAGAAGTCAAGAGGAAGACCTTATATTAAGGCAGAAGGTGGTTGGGTAAAGATGAAAAACTATGATATGGTTAGAAGTTTTTCTAAATATGACGTTAAGTCTGGAGAGACCTTGAGATATTCACTGAGGATATCAACCTCTGAAATGTATAGAAATGAATATTAGAAAAACATTAAAGGTAAAAGTAATGTCACACATGTAGGTTAACCCCAAAAAAGTAATAAATAGGTACATGAGGAGGAAAAATGATCCCTTTCAAAGAGAATGATTTCTTCCTTAATCATTCTAATAATTTTTTTTAACTTTCCTTTGTCCAATAGAGCTTAGGAAGACAATCTTTGCTAATTAATTTGCACAATGCCAGTTTTAATGAAAGGAGATAAAGCACTCAAGGAGGTGAAATAATTAGTAGATACTGTTAGTTTATAAATTTTATTCTTTTTCAAAACACAAATATTTGTTGCCTGGCTCCTTGGCTGGCATTAATCTCATCTTGTATCACTGGACTGTTGCCATGGTTTTAGCAGAGCCAGGATATCTGGCTGTTTTACTCCTCGATTGTGATAAAAGGATGAAAGCAGTGACAATTATGCAAGGAACCACTTTGTCACTACTTCCATGGCTTGACTTAAGATGTTCTAGACATTGGCATAAGTAGGCCACAGTGTTTTATTGACCTCAATTAACAAGAAAGCAACATTTTTTATTTGTGCCAGTAATATGGGCAAGGGATAAGAAAAGTGTAATAAATTTCTAATTTAAATTTGGAACCCAGTAAAGGGAGAAAGTTTGACTTGCACATGTTCACAGTTCTGAGTCATGGCCAATTTTTTTTTAAACACAAGCCATCTGCTAATGCAATACATTTAATGATACATTTAGTTAAAATTCTTTTCACATGCTTCCCTGAGTTCTTATACTCAAACAGATCAGAAAGAATATTGGCTCAGGCATTTGGGGCTTCTGTGATGTACCATCTCTATTGATTTTAGTTGACAATAACCTTCCTCACTCAATGTGTCTCCTCAGAGGCTAATACTCCATTTATCTTATCTTTTCATTTCTAAAGGTCTTTGATATGATTTAATAGCAGTGCACAAGCTTTGTAGGCTGATGTGTTTAGATTTCTCTGGAAAGTAGTATATTTCATCAGAGCTAATAAGTGGCCATCTGATGTCTTATATTTTACCAACAGTAATTTTTAGGGGGCAGTTCTAAATAGAATCAAAACTAGATTTTCACAGGAGGGTTTACAGAGCTTTACTGACTAGGCTATTTCTAAAAGTCACCTAGTGATTTCCCTTTGTTGTTACTTGTGATTGGTTCAAACAGCATAGCAACTTGTGCCTATTTCATATTTCATCCACCCTGGAAATTTTAAGGGATTTTTTCATAAATTGTCCTTTCAGGTATAGAAATGTATAAGCATTAACAGTCCTTTTCAGGCAAAGGATAAACTATGTGTGTACCCCTCAACACCAGCTCCCCCCATTTCCTGAATTCTCCTTTTCAGCCAAATTTAAAATTGGTGTAAGGAGAGAATTGCCTTCTCAGTGGTTGATGTTTTTGAAGCCTACTTGGACAGAATCACTGAAAAATCACTGAAGATCTTGTAACTTCTTCTACATCTATAAATGAAAATTATGTTATAACCATATATATTAGCCACTGAATCATCAAGGTGAATTACATTTGCAATGTAAGCAATATTTTTAAATTATCTTTATTTTGTAAAATATACACACTAAAATTTTTGCATGGGAGAAAAAAGGCAAACTAAACCAAACAATAAAAAATATCTAATTGGTGTCCTTAAAATCATAAACTTGACAGTGACAAACTAGTCATAATTTATCCTGAAAACCATATAATTATTGGAGGAAATTGACCCTTTGTACATAATGTTTATGTAGGCTCTTTTCCATTTTGCCCTTCAATTTCCTTCTCTGGAAAATAAGTCAAATATATTAAGATATTTTCCAGCTCTAAAATTCTTTAAATGTTGCTTTTTTACCATTGTGTGAATACTATGACCAGGTTTCCTTTTCTGAATAATGAAAAACTATATAAACACAAACACTAAGTGATTATCTCTAACACACCCACAACTTAACTACTGCTGTATTCTCTATCTCAATTAATAGCATCACTTCCCCTCATTCCAAAATCCAGGAGCTTATAGTCATTCACATTCTTACCTTTCTGTCTTATCCTAAATTCAGATAGCCATCAAGTTCAGTAAAATCCTCCTCAGAAATGTTTGTCTGGACTCTCTTTTCCCTAATCTTTTTCCATACTTAATCAAATAATTTTTCAGAAGTATCTATTGGATCATGCTGTTCCTTTGCTTAAAACCCATTACTAAGTCCTCCTTGTTTGTGGAATAAATCTCAACTTCATTAGCATCTCCTATAAGGCCCATAGAAATCTGTCTCCTCATGCCTATCTTCATATTTTACACCAGGTCCCTATACTAGAGCTACATGGTAGGCTGAATAATGCCCTCTAGAACCATCCATACCCTAATCCCTGAAATGTGAACATGTTACCTAATGAGGCAAAAGGGATTTTTCACATGTGATAAGTAAGGGAATTTCTATTCTGGATTTGCTGGGTTGGTCTACTGTAATTTCATGGGTCCTTATAAAAGGAAGTCAGGATGGTCAGAGTTAGAGACAGAGATGTGATGACATAAACCAAGATTAGAGTGATGCTGGGCATTGAACCAAAGAACGCAGCCTCTAGAAGTTGGAAATTAAAGAAATGAATTCTTTCCTAGAGCCTACAGGAAAATAATGTAGCCCTGCTGACACCTTGATTTTAGCTGTGTGAGATTCATTTTGTATTTCTGACCTACAGAGCTCTAAGATAATAAACTCCCATTGTTGAAACAAAACTTGCTATGCTTGTGGTAATTTGTTACAGCAGCAGTAAGAAACTAATATGAGATACCTGAAGTAGATTACCTTGTATAGCAGTTTTCTTTAATTTAGCCCACATCACTAAGAAGTTTCAATACAAGATAATAATTGCATTAACAGTTTATCTTTGAAACTAAAGTTCAAAACTCTTAATTATGTTTTGGACTATGCCTTAAAGGAAATATTTTATGCTAGTATACCATGGCAGACACAAAACTGGATTAGCAAAAGAGAAAACAAAACAAAACAGGGTATTATCATAGTGCTGTCACAGAAATCTTTTATAAATATACGCAAATCAATTGCCTTTACTTGGCCTGAGGTTCCCTATCTGTATAATTGTTTCATGCTCTTCATAGTCTGCACCTGCACAAGTCTTAGATAAGTCATTAAGAGAAAACATTCTGGGTATGAGCATTAATAACTATAGCTAGTATTGACCTTGACATTTTTAGTTCTCTCTCCCTTCTCCCCCCCTCCTTTAAAGCATATAAATGAAATTGAGATACATATTTAAGAATTGGATAGAGGAAAGACATTTTGAATAAAGAAAGAAAGCTACTTCTTCCATTTTATTTCTCCAGTTTGCACAGCCAAAATAAATTTTCCAGTTTACCAGCTCTGATCAGCAGATAGGTTATCACATCGATCTCAGAAGGGATATGTTCCATAGATCTAGCTACCTAAACTTTATGTACAATAATAAATTAGCAATGTGATCCCAAAGGAATACCGTAAAATGAATAATTTCAGTGGCATAGTTTTATTCTTAAATCCCAGAGCTGGCCATGGAATTAAAAGTGTTTATCTGAAGACATCTTAAGCCACATAAATATACACAATGATCTCTTCAAAAAATTCAACCCATACATATGGAAAGTTAAGTAACATTAAAGGAGTCTTCATCATCTTCTATCAACTTGATTTTATCCTTAAGTATTAAATCATCTTGCATTCATTCTTGGCTTTTAAAGGACTTTAAGCATTATAACCAGCAGAATCCACTGCAATCTATATTTTAATTTGGATGTGTTCTATTATATCTGAAAATAATTTAAAAAGTACTGCTTTAAAACTGAAATTGTAAATACAGGGTATATGCATATGATATATGTGCTTTAGTAAGGGCCTCTATCTAAAATTGCTAATCAATAATTTTGATCTCCTATAAAGCACATCTTGACATCTTTGCACCCTCAGCTAAGTGTGGAAATACAGTAAATGTGTGCTGTGTTATAATGAATGTTTTCCATACGTACAACATTATGCTAGCTACCCTGTACATAGTCAGTATATCCATTGGACATATTTTAAAGAAATACACAACATAGTTGGGGGTAAAATAGCTTTTAGGCTTTACTTTACTGAGTGCTTAATATATGCTAGTTATACTCTCATGATGACAAGCACATGTGAAACTGTGGGGTAGATAATAGGACATTGATAGACTAGAGCATACCCATAGAGGGATAAATTAATAGCAAGTGGATGCAAATTTATGTCATGTGAAATTATTTCATATAATATTTATATAGCACATTGATCCTTGCCTTTATTATCATAATCATTAAACATCTTTTATTCAACTGTTATATAAAACATAACTTTAATGCCAGGTATAATTCAATATTTGAAATATGCCATTTCATTATTTGAAAAAATTACTAATATATATGTGATATATAGAAATCTTTATTTAGAATGTTCAATTATCTGAAATACTAAATGAGATATTTCAAATATTCAAATAGTCAATTTCATGTAGGTGGTCATAAGATTTTTAAAGTATATTTTATTTAATTTTGATCTATTCAATAAATATTTATTTACAACCTTCTCATAAATATCATTTTCTTTGGTAGTATATTAACTGTCAACAAAAGTTATTTAACAGATACAATATTAAATCTGCTCATGTACTAGTGCCATGATGTTTAGTTACTATAGCCTTGTAGTATAGCTTGAAGTCTGGTAAATTGATGCCTCCCAATTTCTTCATTTTGCTAAAGATTTCTTTTGCTATACAGGGTCTTCTCTATTTCAATATGAAGCATAGAATTATTTTTTTCTATATCTGTGAAAAATGATATTAGTATTTTAATAGGGATTGTATTGAATATGTAGATCATTTTGGGTAGTATAGACATTGTAAGAGTGTTGATTATGTCAACCCATGAGCATGGTATGGTTTTCCACCTGTTTACATCCTCTGCTATTTCCTTCCTCAGTGTTTCATAGTTCTCCCTGTGGAGGTCTTTTACCTCCTTACTTAAATATATTTCTAGGTATTTTATTTTCGTTGTTGCTATTGTGCAGGGTATTGAGTCTTTGATTTGGTTCTCAGTTTGACTATTGTTAGCGTATAGGAATGCTACTGATTTCTGTACATTGATTTTGTAACCGGAGACTTTGCTGAATTTGTTTACCAATTCCAGCAGTCTCATGGCAGGATTTGGGGGGTGGTTGTAGATATAAGATCATATCCTTAGCAAAGAGCGATAGTTTGACCTCTTCTGCCTCCATTTGGATGCCCTTGATTTGCTTCTCTTGTCTGATTGCTCTGGCTAGGACTTCCAGCACTATGTTGAATAGAAGTGGTGATAGACGACAACCTTGTCTGGTTCCAGTTCTCAGTGGGAATGCTTTCAGTTTTTCTCCATTCAGTATGATGTTGGCTGTGGGTTTGTCATATATGGCTTGTTTCATTTTTAGGTAAGTCCCATCTATGCCTATTTTCTTCTTTATTTATTTTTTTTGAGACAGAGTTTCACTCTGATGCCTAGGCTAGAGTTCCGTGGCATCAGCTAACTCAACAGACACTTCAAACTCCTGGGCTCAAGCATTTCTACTGCCTGAGCCTCCACAGTAGCTGTGACTACAGGCATGCACAACCACGCCTGGATAATTTTTTTATATAGTTTTAGTTGTCCAGCTAATTTATTTCTATTTTTTTAAATAGAGACAGGGTCTCACTCTTGCTGAGGCTGGTCTTGAAATCCTGAGTTCAAACGATCCACCCACCTCAGCCTCCCAGAGTGCTAGGATTACAGGCATGAGCCACCGTGCCCAGTTTATGCCAAAATTTTCTTAAGCATTCTTACCATAAAAGGTTGTTGAATTGACATAGATATAGACCCATGGAACAGAGCTGAGAAGACAGATATAAAACCATGCTCATATAGCCATCTAAGCTTTGACAAAGCAGACAAAAACATACACTGGAGAATAGAATCCTTATTCAATAAATGGTGCTGGGAAAACTGGATAGCCACATGTAGAAGACTGAAACAGGATCCACACCTTTCACATCTCACAAAAATCAACTGACAATGGATAACAGACTTAATCCTAAGGTGTGAAACTATAAGATTTCTAGAAGAAAACTCTTATAGACATTGGTGTGGGCAAAGAATTTATGAAGAAGACCCTAAAAGCAATCACAGCATCAACAAAAAAAGTGAATGGGACCTGATCAAATTAAAAAGCTGCACAGCCAAGGAAACTATCATGAGAACAAACAGAAAACCTACAGAATGGGAGAAAATATTCGCATGGTACACATCTGATAAAGGGTTGATAACTAGAATCTATATAGAACTCAGGAAAATCAGCAAGAAAAAATCAAACAACCCTATCAAA
Source organism: Cheirogaleus major (assembly GCA_963574435.1). Taxonomy (NCBI): domain Eukaryota; kingdom Metazoa; phylum Chordata; class Mammalia; order Primates; family Cheirogaleidae; genus Cheirogaleus; species Cheirogaleus major. Next base: position 10,512 of record CAUYPO010039348.1, read on the forward strand.
AAGTGGGCAAAGGACATGAACAGAAACTTTCTTAAAGAAGACAGACTAATGGCCAACAAACGTGAAAAAATGCTCAACATCTCTAATCATCAGATAAATGTAAATCTAACCACAACGAGATATCACTTATCTCTAGTGAGAATGTCCTTCATCAAATAGTCCCAAAACAAGAAACACTGGCCTGGATCGGAGAGACAGGAACACTCCTACACTGCTGGTGGGCCTGCAAACTAGTACAACCTCTGTGGAAAGCAATATGGAGATACCTCAAAGAGTTACAAGTAGAACTACCATTTGATCCAGCAATCCCATTACTGGGCATCTGCCCAAAGGAAAAAAAAAAGACATTCCATAAAAAAGACATTTTCACTAAAATGTTTATAGCAGAACAATTCACAATTGCAAAGATGTGAAACCATCAAATTGGTATTAACTGATCAGAACTTAAATGCATATATAGTAGTAACTAACATTCATTGGGTATATGACAGGTGGCAGGGGGGAGAAGGGGATGGGTATATTCACAACTAATGGGTGTGGTGAGCACTGTCTGGGGGATGGACATGCTAGTAGCTTTGACTCGGGTTTGGCAAGGGCAATATACATAACCTAAACATTTCTACCCCTGTAATATGCTGAAATAAAAAATAAATAAATAAATAAATCTGCTTATGACTCTACACAATGCCTGTCAACTGATTTGATTTACTGGTAGGAAACTAGAATGTGATGGCAGAAAGTAACCTTAGAAACTACTATAAGCCTCTTCCATATTCCAGTTTTACAGATGAGGAATATGAGGTCCAGAGAGAAGTATTTTGGCCAAGATCATACAATAAGATATTGTTAGAGTCAGAGAGAGATCCCTGATTTCCTCACTGCCTGGCAATTTTGCTTTTTACTGTGCTGAGCTACCTCCATATTTATATATTGTCTTTCCATTGCCTGAATTACCCTTTTTTGTTTTTACATCATATATACATGACTCAAGAAAAAGAGCTAAAATGCAACTATGCTATTTTGAGATTTAACATTTGAATTCTCTTTGGATACCATAATGGATGGCTGGAAGGGAGTGTTGAGAAACAATTATTCATAAATATTTTGTTTCTGCATGGTTTAGATCCTCTGTGCATTTGTAGTCAAATTAAGAATGTTTGTATAAGGATAAATTCTAGGATAGTAAAACTTAGAGACATCTACCTCTCTGGAGGTAGTTGAGAGTAATAAAAATAAAGACCTCATCTTCTTCTCCACAGAGACATTTGTTTATCCAGAATAAAGATAAAGTTTCTCCCTTTTTAGAGCCCTATATAAGGCTGTAATTTTCTGTGTCTGGGCTTCCTGTCTTGTGGTGTAAACCATTACACATGCAGGTACCATCTGACCCTCACTGTGTCATCCCATGGGGATTGGAGCTCAAGAATTTGGTGTTAAGATACTTCTCTGACTGCTGCTTCTGCTGTGAGTAAGCAACGAATGGTCTTTGTCTCTGATCCAGAGGTCTTGTATCATATATATAGGCCAACTTGTTAGTTTGCAGGTAAGGTAAAATATCAGATCCTTTAAAGCAGCAGTTCCCAACCTTTTTGGCACCAGGGACTGGTTTCATGGAAGACAATTTTTCCACTGACACGGGCAAATAGGGAGATCTAGGGTGGAGCTCAGAGGGTAATGTGCATCCCTGTTTTCCTTACAGGCCACAGACTGGTTACTGGGTTGTGGCCTAGAGGTTGGAGACCACAGCTTTAAAGTTTCTCACTTAACAGGCAGATAGAGCTGGATTGTTGCCATAGCTATTTAAAATAGCTCATGCTAGTAATGAAATACACTATAAATACCCAGGAGAATGCAAGTGTCTCTGAGTTACAGGACTGTTAGTTATTTCCTCATTAATCACTTACAGAAATATGTTCAATCACATTTCATAGTTATGTGTGTCCTATTGTATAGCTCAGATGCCAAAGTGTTCTTTGGCAATAATTTAAACAAAATGGTACCCTTTGAATTTATGCCCTTGACATTCTAACTTAAGACTTGAATCATTTAATTTATACCAGTGGCAAAATTACTTTCTGTAGAAATGGACCTTAGAGATCACTAGTCTAACCAATCACATTTAAATTTTCAAATTTGTAATTAGTAAGAATCTAAATTTTCTAACTCTTATTAGGACCAGATGGTTAGAATGAAAGAAATTTAAAATAAGGCTGATTTACAAACAAGTTAAAAATCTTAGAAAGTACTTCTAGAGCCACTATTTTAGTTTGAGTTAATATCAATCACATAAATCAACCAGGATGAGCCACTATTAATTCTTGAACTACCCTTTGGTATAAGTGGCATTATCACCATTTAGCAAATGAGAAAAATCAGCGGTTGGAGTGGTCACCAAGGACACAAAAGTTAGCAAATGGAAATGTTGAATTCAAGCCCAGGTCTTCTGGGTCTAAGTCTTCTTACGTTGCTTCCATTTTTTAATCTGAACACTCCCTTTTATCATAAATATATGAAGAAGACAAACTTTATAGGCATTATTATATAATGGAAATAACTCATTATTTGCAGTCTAAATGCATGTTTTGAGTACTGGTTTTTCTATGTATATAATATGTATTTTTTAATTTGTGGAAGTCATTTGAAGAATATGGAGTTTAAATAGTTTGCTGCACTGATAGTAAATGACAACAGTGGAACTAGAATTCAGGTCCTGACTCCTAGTCCATTGTGCTTGCTACTATGCTGTGCTGCTTCTAGAGGATTCTATTTAAATTATTTTAGTTACAGTGTGTGGTGTTTTATGTCTTCAAACTCCATGTCTTTGCCTTTCAACTGATATAGAAGTTAGAAGGAAAATTTCAACCCAAGAAAGGAATTATTCTAATTGGTTGGTAAAATATCTAAAATTTCAGCCAAAGAAGTCCTGAAGTTTATTACTTGAAGAGACAAATGATTTTTGATTTTTAAGAATGATCTATGCATATGGGAACTTATTTGGTTTGGGGACTGCTGGCTAAATTGAATTGCATACCCATAATTGGCTAATTTTTAAAATTCATTCACAATTGTTTTTCATACCTTTTTGTAGATCATTTAATTTACAGATCATTTATTTTCTGAGATATTTTCCAATAACATAATTTAAAGATAATTGCTTTTCATTTAGGACAAATGCACTTTGATCTCAGGAGAACAGGGTATTGGTTTCATAAATTTTTTTAATTTGAATTTAAAATGCAAGTGCCCCTGAAATAATAACTATTCAGACATGAGTTGAATATTAAAACTTATTTAAAACTTTACATATAATAAAATATAATCGTGCAGAGGATATTTAGTTCCTTGCCATGAAGATTTGTATTGCAAACAATAACAACAGATTTTTTATATATAAGGTAAGGTCCTGTATAGGTACAAGTGGATGGTTAATGAACAAACAGGATTTAGATAAAAGTGGAAATAAGATCCATTTGCTGCCCTCACAGAAACCACAAATAGCCAGGAGAACAGGCCTGTAAAGAATTTAAATACAGGAGGAGAGAAAATGGTGGAGTAAAGGTAACCCCCCACATATCTGCTCCCAGAGAAAGAGACATAGATCTTGGTCTCCTACACACGAGTGGATCTCTCCCCCACAAGATCAGCATAGTTAATCAGCAGAGGTTCAGCGTGGAACTCTCAAAAATGGAAAAAACAAGGTGATTGGGAGATAAGATCGGGTTCTCTGGAGAGTGCAAAACAAACAATAGGGCATAGAGCATGGGAGGGTGCCGGCCCACCCAGCCAGGAGGTGAAGTGGGATCAGGCCCACAGGAGAACTTCTTGCTTCCCCATTGATCTCCACACCCACCCATCCAGGGACCTTTCTGAAGTTGGTGCAAAATCGTGGCAGGAGAAGTGGGTGCTGTAGAGTGCGGCCATTAGTGGAAAGCACTGTGAACCCCCCCGGCCCCCCAGCTCCATGCTAGGATGGAACCAAGTGGAGAGGAAACCAGACTGAGCTGATAGGGGAGGCAGTTAGATATTTTGCCTCTGGTAACCAGTGGGACCAGTCCTAAAGAGCTGTTCACTAAGTTGGAGATGCTAAGACAGAACTGCCTCAGGCGAATAGGCCCGCCCAGGGTGGGTCAGTAAGAGCGAGAACTATGGCTGAACAGGCATGAGTTAGTGGGAAGGTGGCATAGAGCAGGCAACGGGGCGTCCTGATGACCCAGACCCCCAACGCTGCACCTGCCACCTCCTAAACAGTCGCCCCCAGTGCTGGTACCCTGTGAGTGGGCAAGCGGTCATCATCAAGGGAGTCCACAGTCCAGTGGTGTGATATGGTGTGGCAGGCAGATCCCCTCCCCCAGCCTAGAGACTCTCCTGACAAATTCCACCTTACACAATTGGTGATCAGCTGGCCAGGCCTGGCTCGATCAATGAACTCTGAACTCTAGTTCTAGACTAACGCCAAGGGGAGTTATAGCCACTGGGGCCCCGGGGTGCAGGGTAGACTGGGGAGCTACCTCCTCCCCCTAGCCTGCATCTCTCATGCTAAAAGTGGTAGGCTCCATCCCTGGAGGCGGGGTGAGACAAGAAAAGCCGCTCTTCCCCTGATCTATGGTGAATCCACTGTACCTGTGCACAGATCGATAGCTGACAGCCTAATAACTTTGCTATCCAGACGGGTTTAAGTCACCCAGTTGATCAAAACGGTGGGGCTGGATCTCCTCCCCCGTCAGTGGCCAACAGTCAGGGCCGGGATCAAGGAACAAATCCCCCGCAAGTGGCAGCAATAGGCTCCACAAGTAACCCCTCCCATCAGGGGTAGCCTCCCAAGTGTGGTGGAAGAGCTTTCCCCAGTGGCAGATCAAGAAACCATAGAAGAGAGGACCCCTGTGTACCATATGAAAAAACATCAGCTGATCCAGATGAGGAGGGCTCAGTGAAAGAATACTGGATCTATGAAGAATCAAACCAAAAACATTCCCCCAAAAAGATACACCAGCTCTCAAGAAATGGATACTAACCAAACCCAAAACACTAAAATGACAGAAAATTCCAAAATTGGATTGTAAGAAAGCTCAATGATATGCAAGAAAAAATGGATAACCAACACAAAGAAACCACAAAGAAAATTCAGGACTTGGAACAACAATTCATAAGGAAATTGAGATCTTAAAGAAAAATCAATCCGAACTCCTGGAAATGAAGAATTTATTCAGGGAAATATAAAACACAGTGGAAAGCCTCAAAAATAGAGTGGACCAAACCAAAAAAAGAATCTCAGAGATTGAAGATAACACCTTCAAATCAAATAAGTTAATCACAGAGATAGAGCAGAAAAATAAGAGACATGAGCAAAGCTTACAAGAATTGTGGGATTATACAAAGAAATATAACCTGTGGCTCTTCTGGATTCCGGAAAAGGTGGAAAAAAAATGCAAGGGTTGGATAAGCTATTTGAAAATATAATTGAGGAAAATTTCCCAGATCTGTCCAATAACTTAGACATGCAAGTCCAAGAAGCACAAAGGACCCCTGGGAGATACAATGCAAATAGGAAAACACCATGACACATAGTCATCAGACTGACCAAAATATCAACAAAAGAGACCCTCCTACAAGCTGTAAGGTGAAAGAAGCAAGTTACATACAAAGGAAAGCCAATTCGAATAACGCCAGACTTCTCAACTGAATCATTACAAGCAAGGAGAGACTAGGTTCCCATTCTCACTTTTTTGAAACAGAATAATGCCCAGCCTCGAATCTTGTACCCTGAAAAACTAAGCTTTATATATGAAGGAGAAATTAAGACATTCTCAGATAAGCAAAGCCTGAGGGAATTCACCAAGACAAGACCAGCCCTACAAGAAGTACTCAAAACAGTGTTATGCATGGAACAGCATAATAAATACTCTCGAACATAAAAACACCCAAAACCTAAAGATTAAAGGCCAGATATCACAATGGCTCAAGAGAGAAAAGAAAGCAGCACAGTCCAACCCAACAGAATGAACAGTAATCTGCCTCACCTACCAGTTCTGTCAATAAATGTGAACAGCTTAAACTCCCCACTCAAAAGACATAGGCTGGCTGAATGGATAAAAAAATACAAACCAAGTATCTGCTGCCTTCAGGAAACACACCTAACCTGCAAGGATGCATATAGATTAAAAATAAAGGGGTGGAGATCAGTATTTCAAGCAAGCGGAAGCCGAAAGAAGGCCGGAGTGGCAGTTCTGATCTCAGAAAATTTAGTTTTTAAACCAACAAAAGGAGTGAAAGACAAAGAGGGTCATTATATAATGGTGAAGGGTACAGTTCAACAAGAAGACATAACAATTTTAAATAAATATGCACCCAACTTATGTGCACCCAGATTCATAAAGCAAACCTCACTAGATCTAAGCAAATTGATGAACAGCAACCCCATAATAATGGGAGATTTCAACACCCCACTGACTGCGCAGGACAGATCCTCCAAACAGAAAATTAATAAAGAAATAATGGACTTAAACAAAACGCTAAAACAATTGGGCCTGACTGACATTTACAGGAAATTCTACCCCAAATCCACTGAATATCCGTTCTTCTCATCAGTTCCTGGGACATTCTCTGAGATCGACCATATCGTAGGACACAAAGCAAGTCTCAACAAATTTAAAAAAAATAGAAATCATACCATGTATCTTCTCATATCACAGTGGAATAAAAGTAGAAATCAACCCTAACAGAAACTCACATTTCTACACAAAAATGTGGAAATTAAACAACCTTCTACTAAATTATTACTTCATAAATGAGGAAATCAAGATGGAAATCAAAAAATTCTTTGAACTTAATGACAATGGAGAGACAAGTTATCAAATCCTCTGGGACACAGCTAAAGCACTCCTGAGAGGAAAGTTTATTTCCACAAATGCCTATAACCAAAAGTCAAAAAGATCACACATAGACAATCCAGTGAATTGACTCGAAGAGCTGGAAAAAGAAGAACAGACCAACCCCAAACCCAGTGGTAGAAGTGAAATTAACAAAATCAAATGAGAAGTAAACGAAATTGACAACAGGGAAACTATACAGAAGATTAATAAAACAAAAAGTTGGTTCTTCGAAAAAAAAAACAAAATTGACACGCCTTTGGCTAGACTAATGAAAAGCAAAAAAGAGATATCTCTAATAAGCTCCATCAGGAACAAAAAAGGAGATAACACAACCAATCCTAAGGACATACAAGATATAATTTACGAATACTACAAAAACCTTTAAGCACACAAACTGGAAAATGAGGAGGAAATGGACAAATTTCTAGAAACATACAGCCTCCCTAGGCTCAACCAGGAAGAAATAGAATTCCTGAACAGACCAATATCAAGAGCTGAAATAAAAACAGAAAATAAAAATCTTCCTAAAAAGAAAAGTCCCAGCCCAGATGGTTTCCAAACCAAATATTACCACATTTACAAAGAAGAACTGGTGCCTATCTTACAGAAATTATTCCACAACATAGAGAAGAATGGAATCCTCCCCAACACCTTTTATGAAGCAAACATAACCCTGATACCAAAACCAGGAAAGGATGCAACAAAAAAAAAGAAAACTGCAGACCAATATCCCTTATGAATATAGACGCAAAAATTTTCAACAAAATTCTAGCTAAGCAAATCCAGATGCTTATCAAGAAAATAATCCATCATGACCACGGGGGCTTCATCCAAGGGATGTAGGGATGGTTCAATGTATGTAAATCTATGAATGTAATTCACCACATAAACAGAGGCAAAAACAAAGACAATATGATTCTTTCAATAGATGCAGGAAAAGCTTTTGAAAAAATTCAACACCCTTTCATGATCAGAACACTTAATAAAATAGGCATAGAAGGGACATACCTAAAAATGATACAAGCCATATATGACAGACCCATAGCCAACATCATACTGAGTGGGGAAAAATTGAAAGCATTCCCACTTAGAACTGGAACCAGGCAAGGCTGCCCACTATCTCCATTTCTATTCAACATAGTGCTGGAAGTCCAGGCTATAGCAATCAGACATGAAAGAGGAATTAAAGGTACCCAAGTTGGGGCAGAAGAGATAAAACTTTTACTGTTTCCTGATGATATGATATCATATTTACAAAATCCCATGGATTCAACCAAGAGACTCCTGGAATTGATAAATTAATTTAGTAAAGTCTCAGGATACAAAATCAATACCTCTGAGAAAATCAATGCCTCTGAGAAATCAGAGGCATTCATATACACCAACAATAATCAAATTGAGAATCAAATCAAGACTCAATACTCTTCACAATAGAAACAAAGAAAATAAAGTACCTAGGAATACACTTAACTAAGGAGGTAAAAGACCTCTACAGGGAGAACTATGAAATGCTGAGGAAGGAAATAGCAGAGGATTTAAACAGATGGAATTCCATACCATGCTCATGGGTAGGCAGACTCAACATTGTTAAAATGTCTATACTACCCAAACTGATCTACAGATTCAATGCAATACCAATTAAAATCCCAATGTCATTCTTCACAGATATAGAAAAAATAATTTTATGCTTCGTTTAGAACCAGAGAAGACCCCATATATCAACAGCAATTCTTGGCAATAAAAACAGTATGGGAGGTATCAATATGCCAGATGTCAAACTATACTACAAGGCTGTAGTAATTAAATCAATTTGGTATTGGCACAAAAATAGGAATATTGACCAGTGGAGCAGAGCTGAGAACCCTGACATAAAACCATCCTCATATAGCCATCTAAACTTCGACAAAGCAGACAAAAACATCCACTGGGGAAAAGAATTCCTATTCAAGACATGGTGCTGGGAAAACAGGATAGCCACTTGTAGAAGGCTGAAGCAGGATCTACACCTTTCACCTCTCACAAAAATCAACTCACGGTGGGTAACAGACTTAAACCTAAGGTATGAAACTATTAGAATTCTAGAGGAAAATATTGGAAACACTCTCCTAGATATTGGCCTAGGCAAAGAATTTATGAAGAAGACCCCAAAGGCAATCACAGCAGCAATAAAAATAAATAAATAGGACCTGATCAAACTAAAAAGCTTCTGCACAGCCAAAGAAATACTCATGAAAGCAAACAGACAACCTACAGAATGGGAGAAAATTTTTTCATCCCACACTTCTGATAAGGGGCTGATAACTAGAATCAACTTAAAACTCATGAAAATTAGCAAGAAAAAATCAAACCACCCTATCAAAAAGTGGGCAAAGGACATGAACAGAAACTTTTCAAAAGAAGACAGAATAATGGCTAACAAACATGAAAAAATGTTCAACATCTCTAATCATCAGGGAAATGCAAATCAAAACCACAATGAAATATCACTGATCTCCAATAAGAATGGGCTTTATCAAAAAGTCCCAAAACGATAGATGTTGGCTTGGATGCGGAGAGATAGGAACAGTCCTACACTGCTGGTGGGACTGAATTCTAGTTCTACCTCTATGGAAAGCAATATGGAGATACCTTAAAGCGATACAAGTAAGATCTACCATTTGATCCAGCAATCCCATTACTGGGCATATACTCAAAAGATCAAATAACACTCTACAAAAAAGACACCTGCACTAGAATGTTTATAGCAGCACAATTCACAATTGCAAAGCTGTGGAAACTACCCAAGTGCCCATCAATTCATGAGTGGATTAATAAAATGTGGTATATGTATACCATGGAGTACTATTCAGCTTTAAGAAACAATGGTGATATAGCACATCTTGTGTTTTCCTGGATAGAGCTGGAACCCATACTACTAAGTGAAGTATCCCAAGAATGGAAAATAAAAACACCACATATACTCACCAGCAAACTGGTATTAATGGATCAGCACCTAAGTGGACATAGGAATTACATTAATTGGGTATTGGGAAGGTGGGATGGGGGAGGAGGGGGTGTGAGGAGGGGGCAAGTATATACACACATAATGAGTGAGATGTGCACAGTCTGGGAGACGGTCACACTTGAAGCTCAGACTTGTGGGGGGAGGGGGGCAAGGGTACTATTCGAAACCTTAAAATTTGTACCCCCATAATATGCTGAAATAAAAAAAATAATTTAAATACAAAATTAAATGTATGAAGAGCCTTGAATGACAGGCAAAGGGGCAATTAGGATCTATCCAAGATTTTCAAGCAGCAGAGTAACCTGGTCAGAGTTTATTTTTGAAAAATGTCTCTGGTGGCTGATTTTCAGTTAGGGAGAGATGTGATTAAGGAAATTGCAATAGCATGACAGTGCCAAAGTTCAGGTGAAAGATAACCTATATATGTGCAGTGTGCATATGTATCAGACTATAGTTTTTGGAATAATGAAAGTGATCTTCCTGCCTTTTTTTTCTTGGCCAAATTACATCTGGAGTTTTGAGTTCAGTTCTGGCATGACACCGTAAAAGAGATACTTATATAGAAAATGTGCCTACAACATGGGTAACAAACTTTCATGCTTTCATGAGCCAGAAAAGTAATGGAAAATAGAAGCATACCAGATGTGAGGGAAACCTCTACATTCTGGGAGTAGCAGATTGGTAGACGGGAATGCAGTCGCAATTGTCTACCTTTATATACAAAATGTAACACATTCAGTTTTTGTGCGTGATCTGCTTTATAAATGCGGGGTCACAATTTTTTTTTATTAACAAACTCTAGATTCTGGAACCTGTCATGAAGAATGTTTGGAAGAAGTAAAACTTTTAGATTATGGAAAAAGTTTGGGACAGTGGGAAAAGAGTGGTAGAATTTGGGGACTACATTAAAATAGTCAAGGACTGTCATGGGTGAAAGAGTGATTTGGACTGTGTGGCTTTTTAGGGCATGTAAAAAGAATAAGTGAACGTTTCAGGAAAACAAATTTCAACTACAAATAAAAATGCTTTTGAATGTGAAGAGTTCTGTAAAATTGGAAACAGGCTTCCTTGGGCAGTAGTGCGCTCACTGTCACTAGAGGTGCTTAAGCAAAGAAAAGATGACCATTTAATATGCAGTTGAAAGGGCTCATTCTTGAAGGAAAATATTTCTATTTCTGTGGCATCTTTTGACTCAATCTTTATGAATTTTTGGTAGACTTCTAGCTCAGCGTGAAGAAGCAGTTTGAAAATCTGTCAAAAACATTAGGGGAAATAGAGACTACATTAAAAGAGGTCAGTATCTAAAATATGGTGAGCAAGGCAGTGTGGTTTTATTCAGAGTAACCCTAAATTAGGAATTAGGAGACCTGAGTGTAAGCCATAGTTCTGCCACTTACTCATGAGACCCTGGGTAACTCACTGACATTTTCAGGGTCTCAAGTTCCTTATTAGTACAATGGATACAATGGACAGTTTGGAGTAGGTTAGCAGTAGTCACATTTTAGCATGCCTAAGAAAATCACCTGGGGGTGGTTTTTTAAAAATACAGATTCATTGACTCCAATGCCAGAGATTCTAATAGTGTGAACAAATTATCAAAGCTCTATGGATTTGTGGACTTCTCGGCATTTGGATGTCTTGGTTTTTTAAATTACTCTGATTCTTCAATCAATAATTAGATGTTTTAATTTCCAACAATACTACACCTATCTCAATGCACTGTATTAAATTATATATCACTAGCTTTTCATTTTTGCTCTTTCGTTCTTTTACTTCATCTTGGAAATGATGGAATGAGAATAATTTTAGAGCAAAAATAAAGGGAAAACAATACTTTCTTATTGGCTGCGGTCACATTGCTCTACCACTCCCACCACAAATGCAGAATTTTAGAAAATTAAACCAAGGTGTAAACTCCTTTATCCAAGTTATGCAGCTGGCTTGGTCTACCTTCCTTAAACCCAGTTCTAGACAGAGATCTTATCACTCAAATAGAAAGAAAGGCCAATACTCAATTCACTCATCAATACCAAGCACAAAGCAGTGAGGATCAGAGTGATGGAAGAATTTTAGTTCCTCACAGAAACTGCTTGAAAACTTGTTTTACTTAGTGGTGAGGGATAATCTGTGTGTTCAAGTATAAAGTGTTGGTCGGTAATAATCCAATTTGTCTTAAGGGATTAATATGTTTTGGTGTAGTTAATTATGTCAATTTAGTCACAATTGCACTAACATTAGTATTGACACTTTTATTTCCTACTCTTTTTCTTGATGTAATAAAAGCATATGAAAACAAACATACTTAAATAATTTCATGAAGAGATATTGCTATATAATAGATAAAACATCCCCGCCTTCTCACATATCATTTTATTCAGCCAAAGCATTCTTTATTTCTTCCTCTTATCAAGCAGTGTTCAATAGAATTATAATCTGAGTTGATATGAAAAGCATATATGTAATTTTACATTTTCTAGTAGTCACATTAAAGAAGTAAAAAGAAACAGATAAAATTCATTTAAAAAAATTGTTCCTCATGGTATATTTGAAACATTAAAGTGTTCAATAGTCTCATGACTGGTAGCTGCAGTATTGGACAGCACAACTTGAATCTGTTATCCATGAGCTTTCAATCATTTGCCCCTATTCACTGAAAGCTTGTCACCAGCTCACAGTATTATTGTCTGTCCTACATTTGGTTATGGTCCTAGGTGACTTCAACATTCATAAACACCTTGGTCTATTTCTTCATCCTCAATAATCTGTTGTTTTTCCCCCTCTATCTTAGTCCTTCACTACTATGGCCTCACCCTGATCTTATTTGCACTCATAACTTCTCAACCTCTGATGTAAATTCTGTCATTTCATTCTCTGATTAAAATATCTTATCTTTCTAGCTCTCTTTTCCAGACACTCTCACTATACTTGCCCTTTGACTTTATTGGAACATGTAGTGAAATTTTACCTCAATTTTAAGCCCCTTGGGTGATCTGTATCCAATTTAAATTCTATGGAAATTCTGTGGATTAGCAGTTCAACTACGTTCACACCAAGATCTTCATATTCTTGCCACAGCTTCATCTTTTTCCTCAATCATTTTTAAAACTCTGTTTGTATCAATTTTGTTCAGTTCCTTAAATGTATTAGGCTATCTGGCCTCACAGCGTTTGTAAACATATTTTCCTTTACTTAGACTGTTACTCCCTCTTCTCAGCCTGGTTATGGTTAAATATCACTGTGAGAAGATTCCCTGCTTGATCTCTAACTTTTTCTCCAGCTTAGATAAGTTTCTACTATCCTCTTCCAAGAGCACATTATACACCTCCTGTCATAGCACTTATCACAAGATATTATAAATACTTTTTAAATTTATGTATTCTCTGTTAGACTGTTGTGTCTGTGAAGGAAAGAGCTGTCTATAATATTACCTATCATATCTGTACAATTTTCCTTCATATTAATTCTGTTATTATTATAAATTTGTATTAGTTTGCTCATTTAAGGCCTGGTTCTTCTGATTGATTTTAAGTGCCCTACAGGCAGGAACTAGTTCAATTTGTTCACTGCTGCATTCCCAATGTATAGGGAACCTGTGGCTTTGGGGCTACGTGTGGCTTTCTGGATCCTTGAGTGTGGCCATTTGAGTGAATCCAAATGTTACATAACAAATCCTTTTAATAAAGAGATTTATTCTATAAAGTTTGGATTCAGTTGAGGAACCACATTTGTGAATCTGGAAGGGCACATGTGTCCTTGAGGCCATGGGTTCCCCGCCCCTGGAAGATACCACTTAGTATATAATAGATGACTTGTCCATATATTTTAAACGGATGGATAAATCAATTGGTGGGTGAATGGATAGATGAACAATATAGAAACCAATCTGCATTTGTTGATTTGCAGATGCACTGCCATGAGACTGATTATAATACTTGTTTGCCAGTTAACATGGGGAAATTAGAATAAGGATCTGAATGTATACTGGTTGAATGCTCCATTTACATGGAATTTAAACATATGAAGACCAAAGACTAACTTTAGTATTCCTTTTTTGAGTATTCATCATATGTCCCACACTACTAGGTTATTTTCATGCATTATTTTAATCCTTGCAACAACCTAAAATTTAATTATCATTTACTGCTTTTTGTAGATGAAGACACTGAGTCTTAGAGAATGATCAGTGTTCATATTTTCCCCATTTTACTGCTCATGAAGGTTGAGTACTTTAACAAGTTCATACAGTTACTAAAGGCTAGAGCTGGGACTGGAAATTGAATCAGCTTGCCTCCAAAGCCTGAATGTTCACAGTGCAGCCCTTAGCACCACCCTTAATGAGGTCTACAGTGATTCTTATAGTTATGACTTCTTTGACCATGCATTAACCTCTCTGACTAGACCAAAGAGGAGAAAAGTTTCTTGGAACTTCTCTCAGGACTAAAGTTCCATATCAGGGAACTCCCTTTTTCTATAACATGGAGCCATGTATTCTTGATACCTACCTTTTAAATACACCTTAATTCTTACATTGCCACTACCTACACGGTTTATAAAATCAAATGAACTGATGAAGATTTCTTATTTTCTCAAATACTCAGTTTCCTTATATATTAAATGGGTAAAAATATTTATAATAGTAATCATCTCAAGGATTTTTCTGAATATTAAATAGAATAATGTATTTAATCTACCTGGCAAAGTGCCTGACACTTAATATATGGTAGGAATCAATACTTTTTATGACCCACTGAACCTGGTTGACTTGGCTACATATGGCTAATTTGAAGACAGAAACAGAACTATTATGTAATAGTCTCTTTTCTTGCTACATGATTCTAATTTGTTTTGGGAGAGATATCGTGAACCTTCTATGTTATAGTTAATAAAGTATGACTCATAGAGCTGATCTAAAGAAATTTCAGGATTTCTTAAAATATTTATTTATTTATTGTTTTTTTTTTTTATTTTGAGACAGAGTATCACTCTGTTGCCCGGGATAGAGTACCATGGCATCAGGCTAGCTCACAGCAACCTCAAACTCCTAGGCTCAAGCAATCCTTCTGCCTTAGCCTCCCGAGCAGCTGAGACTATAGGCATGCGCCACCATGCCCGGCTAATTTTTTCTATATATTTTTAGTTGTCCAGCTAATTTTCCATTTTTAGTAGAGATGGAGTCTCACTCTTCTTGCTCAGGCTGGTCTCGAACTCCTGAGCTCAAATGATCCACCCGTCTTGGCCTCCCAGAGTGCTAGGATTACAGGCATGAGCCACCATGCCCAGCCTAAATTTTTTTTTTTAAATTTCAGCATATTGTGGGGGTACAAATGTTTAGGTTACATATATTGCCTTTGCTCCACCCAAGTCAGAGCTTCAAGCTTATCCATCTCCCAGACGGTGCACACCACACCCATTAGGTGTGAATGTACCCATCCCCTCCCCGCTACCTGCCGGACACTGGATGAATGTTATTATTATATGTGCACTTAAATGTTGGTCAGTTAATACCAATTTGATGGTGAGTACATGTGGTGCTTGTTTTTCATTCTTGTGATACTTAGTAGAATGGGCTCCAGCTCTATCCAGCATAATATAAGACGTGTTGAGGTATAAGTTGCTGGCTTTCAGAAAATAATCAAATTTATAATCCTAATATTTTGTTATACATTTCAAAATTGATTATATCATTTTCTTATTGCAGTGTTCTCTTTTGACTTTTTTTCTCTGCCAGAGTACATACACATTGGCACTGAATATTAAGCATAGAGTCTGACTATTAAGTCAGGGAAGAGAGAACTTGAGATGGATAATGTTTATGATTCTGTGGGTATGATGAACAGCACTTCTCCATTTTGAGGTCCAGTGTCTCTTCTAGCTATTCTACAGCTTTCAAAAGAAAGCCTCAATGTGGAACTTTTAGGGACTAGAGCTGGATCCTATTCCTGTTACAATTCTCATTTGATATAATATGTAATGATGCTAAGGTCTGAAGTACTTAAATGTAAAAACCACTTAATCTCAGAGAAGTACCATTAGAAATGTATTACTGTTCAAACCACTAGTATACTGTATCATAGCCTTAATTATACTGTTCGAAAGAGAAAATTTATAATATGGAAAGAGCTGGTTCAAGTAATGTACTTAATCACTAAAGATTTATTTATTTTTAAAGTAAAATTAAAAGAAGAAATATGACATATTTTGGAAAAAAACTTGTATAAAACCAGTTCAGAAAGAGTCTAAACAAGAATTATGTTTAAAAGGAGGAAAGGCATATTTCACCTTGAAAACAATAAAACATATTCCCAAATTTTGGAAAGATGAAAAAATATACTCATTTCATTATCTCTCATCAGTCATGATGAATTTTTTCTTCCCAAAACTGCCATTTGATCTTTTTATACTTGCTATAATAGCACTTATCCATAGTCAGCCCTAAATAGTTATTTAGGTTTGTGTCTGGCATGACCTTGCGATTATGCCTTTCATGAACATATATTTTTGGATTGAATAGAGAATGTTATAAAAGGGTTACCTCTTATATGTAATTACCAGATAGTATAACTGTACATTCAGAAATGAGCATAGAAGATGGGGCAGTTAAAAATAAATAAGGAAAAGGAAATTACATATATTCTTTAAAAGTGGTTGTTAAATTATTACATAATAGCATTAAAAAAGTAAAAGATGCAAATATCATTATATGCACATATCAGTACTATAAAGAGAGGTTAAATTCTTTGACTAATCTATTCAGCTTTGTGTTTATGTGGTTAACATTAAGCCTGTGACTACAAATGTATGTTAATGAAAAAAAAAAGCCTGACATCTACCATGGAAGTACATACAGTATTTATGAGTTCTTATAAACATATAAAATTTTGTGTGCCCAAAATTCTAGAATTAATTCTACTTTGGTCAGTATGATAGACTAGTTTTTCTTAAGCACTCTCCTAATAAAAGTATATTGTGGATACATTATAAAACTAATTTTTATAAACATCATGGTGTTTCATGAAACCCTCTAATGTTTTAAAAAGGAAACTCATAAAAATGTCAATGAACTGAAATTCTAAAGGTCAGTGATAAACAAACATGAAAATCAGAATTGCTCTGTGGGCAAAAATGAATTTTATTTTTGGAACTGAGACTACCTCTCTTTCCCCTACCCCTACAAGATGCAGGAGATAAAAATAAGACATCTGCATTAATTCTACACCATTGAAAAATGCTACAGTCTTCTAAGTACTCCTTGTCTTCTGGCAGAAAGAAACATCAATTCTCATTGGCAAAAGCAATTTAGATTCTCAGTATTCTGAAAAATTAAGTTCCATCATAATATATCACTCCAAAACATGAAAAAACAAGTGCCCACAAGTAAGAATTAATAACAACAGCAATTAAAAACCCAACATATTTAGATTCCCAAAGACATTATATTTATAATGTAAAGTCCCTATTTATGAAATGTTTAAAGAAATAAAAAGTGAATGGAATAAAATTAGCAAATTATGAAAGAGTATAAAAAATGGCCAGAAAATTTATGAAAGAAGGAAAGAGGACTTTGAGCAATAAAAAAAAATAAAAAAGTATTTGTTGAAGTTTAAACCCACAGAGAAAGGCATTATTAAATGCCTTATTATTAAATGTTAAAATGACTGAATTACTTTTTTCTAATCACTTTATGGCATTTACAGATTTTAAAATTGTTGGGTAAATATGATTGAGAAATTTATGAGATGTGGCTCACTAGATCATTATTTTATTGTATAACCCAATATTGCTATATTAAGAGACAGACACAGGAGTTTGCAGGGTTTTACCCTGAAGGAATGTGTGGACTCAATGGTTCACTTATTAGAAGCTGCTATCATGGGAGAGCTCTCAAATCTCCGGTAGGGATGTTTTCCAGGAAGGCTTCCCAGTATCTCAAAATCTGTGAGCTTCCCTGTGTCTTGAAAGACAAGACAAGGCAAATATGGCACACAGGATGGGAGCCGGAGACAATGAGTGCACTTTGCCCAGAGATGCGCCCCGGTGGTTATAAACAACCTGTTTTATAGAGTTGGGTTTCCTGCTTTCTCCTGACTGTCTGTCTACCTTTAAGTCCACAATAACTAGATCAAAGAAATATAGAGTCACTATACCTCTTTTGTTATACCTTTGTTAATTGACGACTACCTCTTAGAAATTAGAAGTTAGTCCCTGAAAGACTTTGTACCTGTTTGTTCACCTAGATAGATTAGAAGCCCTTTGAGAGGACTTTTGACCCCAACCCACTACCTGTCTCTCCTAGCAACTGCATTCCCTGATATACAAATATGTTACCCTGACAACTGGTAATTAATGTCTGTGATTATAAAAACCTGTATGAATCTAACCACATTGCTAGACATTTATGGGGATATGTCCAGTCTCCTGAGTAATCCCGCTGTTATATCTGATCTTTTAATGTAAAACTATAAACTATACTTTAGTCTCTGTGTATTCTTTTATTCTCTCTATTTCCTATCAATTTCCTTATCCTCTGTGGTGACCCCTATCTTAGGGACTTGGCTCCACGGGCAGAAGCAGCTGATCTCTTCTCCCCCACACCTAAAGTACAGTTAGAGGTAAATAACAGCTTCAGGGATTAGCAATGTAATCCAGAGGAAGGAACATTTGAATGGTCTTAGTCCCTTATGTCTTTTATCCCCCTAGCCTCATTACAGCCAAATATTCCATATGTGACTTTAGGCAAATCACTTTCCTTTCTGTACCTCAGTTTCCCTGTCATGTATACAGAATTTTTTTTTCTGTTTTAACTTTTTTTTAAAATGCTTAGAATACAGATTGACTTTCTTTTGTAAAGAATGTTTTTATTCTTCCTGAAATAGGACATATATGCACTCTGATACAACAGAATGAAAAGTCTCAACTCATAGGAGTTCCCATACAAGGCTCTGATCCTGTGTTTGGAGCTAAGCTTCTCACAGCGGCTTCTTTCAGCTATCTTATTATAAGAATGGTATTCTATGGGACAAGAAATAGACTGATGCTAATAGACTTTTCAATCCCCTCTTTCTTCAGTGGAATAAACCACTTTCACAAGAGCTGCCTTGTGTAGAACCCATAGTTTTCTAGCTTGCAACAGAGTGATTAGGGAAAAATAGGGGAAAAAACAAAAGTAAGAAAACTAACACTGAAGCAATCATACTTCTCATGTCTCTGAACAGAGAAGTATCAGTAACCTTTAACCAGAGGAAATAAAAAGGTATGCAAGTTAAACTACCTA
>CAUYPO010039352.1:0-16935 GCA_963574435.1 Cheirogaleus major
TTATTGTTTTGGGACTTTTTGATAAAGGCCATTCTCACTCTTTGATAAGTGGGCCAAGGATGTGAACAGAAACTTTGCAAAAGAAGATAGACTAATGGCCAAAAAACATATGAAAAAGTGCTCAACATCTCTTATTATCAGGGAAATGCTAATCAAAACCACAATAAGGTACAATATTTTAAACTAGACTATAAGGGGTTGGAAAAGTGAGGATACACATTTATGCACATGTACACACTCACACACACACACACACTTATTCTGGTTGTCAGTTTGTGCAGTGCTTTTTATTTAGGTACATTACTCCATTGAGCCAAAAAAATTATATGGTTGCCAAAGGATAAGCTACGGATAAAACTTGCATAGGAACATGATGGCAGTCTCATCAGAGGGAACCTATTGCAAAGGCCAGAAGCAAGACAAAATGAGAAGTAAAGTGCAATAAGGAACAGAAACAAAGAAATAAACTAACCCTGGTGGGAAGTCACTGGAAAATGGGCTTACATTGTGAATCAGTGTAATTTCCCAGAAATATCATACTCTCTGTTTAAGCACCAATGCCATAAGGTTTAGTGACAAATCTTTAGCAATATAGCAGTTTCTCTTATATTGGTTTCTTGATCCATGCTGGCACATTTCACAATACGACACCCTAGTGTTAATGGAGAGTGCAGGGGACAATATCCATGTTAAGTGTTTTGCAGAAGGGGAAACAGTACACCTGTTAATGTAGAAAAGTTTATGAACACACAGCCAAAGCACTTCAGAAGCACAGACTAATGGAAAAAGTACAGAAGAAACAAAGATAGTCATCTAATTACTGTCTTCTGTGCATCTTTTCCACTGCTGTGAAAACAGAATGCTTCTGTAATGATTCTAAATTGGGACAAAGTTGCATATATTCAGGGATAAGTGTGAGGTCAGATTTATGTCACACACAAGATATAAAGAGGTTATGAAATAGCTAGTGAAATAGACTGATAAAATATATAATCTAGAAGTTTAGGATAAAATTTATTTCAGCTCCCCAAATGACAGGATTCTGAAAAATGCTACAGCCCTCTCATGGGCTCTGTGTTTCATATATTTCTCACTTCAACTAAAGCTAGTCTAAAGTTCTATTACTGACCTAATTTATAATTTAGCACCATGCTGATATGCTGCAGATTTGGAAAATTGTAATGACACAAATTTTCAAAGCTTTGAACATGATAAAATTCCTTGCATAATGTAAGAACAGCTGAAGGAGGTAGCAGCATAGTGTAATTGTAACAAGAGCAGACACTGGAGCTAGACTTCCTGAGATTAATGCCAACCTCTTCCATATAGACTACGATATAACAGGTAAGTTCTGTACCTTATTACCCTTAGGCCCCAAATCAGAATAAAAATAATTTTTCGTATCTCATAAGGTGGTTATGAGTATGATGTGGTTTGATATTACAACACTGTTTGGTACAAGTAAGCAATATATGTGTTAAATATATTTTAAAAATTAATATTTTAGAAAGAGTCCTATGTTATCTTACAAGACCTCCTGTGACTTGCAAACCAAGTTTATTCCCTTGCTATTTACATTTATAATATTCTCTATTTCCCCTTTTATTTTTTATTCTTATAAATTTTTATTTGTTATTTACTTTCCAATAGAGTGTAAACTCAAGGACAGCAGGGATATTGTTTATTTTGTTACCTGTTGATTACCTAATCGCTAACATAGTGCATGACACATTTTAACTAACAACTAAATATTTATTAAATGAATTATTTAAAAATGATTCATAATTCAGATTATCTCTGATTTATACAAGTGACTAGAACAATACTCAGTAGGCACTCAATATTTGATAAATTGAATCAGATAATCTCTATTCTTGGCTACTCAGTCAAAAGATCAGAAAACTACAAATGCTGTCATGTGGACCACATATATTAATACTATCTTTATTATAATCATGAAAGTAATGGAAGCAATGCATAAATCTGCAGGAAAACACAACTTGTGAATATGCACATATAGTCAGGTTTATACCTTGTACCCTTCTTGAGCCACCTCAAAACTTCTAATGAATAATAAGTAATTTTTTAATTTGAACACCATAGGAGAAGAGCTCTCATGGATTTGCTAACTCATGGAAATTTTATATTTGTAGAGTTCCTCACTCCTCAGACTAAAATTAGGTATTCTATGTGTGTGTGATTTTGGACTTTGCAAATAAATAGATAATCTCCATATTTACATACATTTTATGATGAGATACACTTCCAAATGCTATACATTATGTTTCAATTAGCATACAGCATACTTGACTAATTTTGGTACACAGTTCTATGAATTTAGCATACATATAAATTCATTTAACCAGCACTATAATCAATATACAGAATAATTCTATCATCCCCAAATAATACTTCATGCTATTCACTTGTAGTCAAATTTCCCTCCATAACCCCTGAAGTGACTGATGTGTCACTGCAGTTTTATCTTTGTGAAAATTCCACATAAATAAAATCATATGCTACATAATTTATTGAATCTGGCTTCATTTACTTAACACGATAGCTCTGTGATTCATAAAAGCTCTTGTACCTATCAAGGGTTCATTCTTTTTTTGTTGCCAAGAAGTAATGCATTGAATAAATTTGCCACTATTTATTTACTCTCCCATTGAAGGAAATTTGGGTTGTTTGCAGTTTTCAGTTATTATGAACGAAATTGTGGAATACCTACTACATATCATGTATTCTTCTAGGCGAAGGGTTATGGTAACAGCAAAGGCAGAAAAATTCTAATCTTCATCATGCTTAATGACTATTGAAAAGTTCATTATGATTTAAAAATGAAAAAAAGTCATATAGTCAAACGTGTGACTTACTGTTTTCTTCAGATGCCTAAGATTTTATTCTACTACATTTGAAAAAGTGTAACTAGAGGTTTAATTAAGACTATTGAATCCTTCACTGTTTCTCAATCCATATCATGATTATAAGCTATTAAAACACACCATGAAGGTTGTATTTTAGAATCATGAATAGAGGTTGTTTGTTTGTTTAATTTGTTTTTAATTATTTATTTTGGTTTTTAAGAATTGTTATTTTATTTTAAAATATTAAAGGGATACAAACATTTTAGGTTACATGGATCATTTTTGTAATGCTTGAGTCATGCTGCCTGTGCCCATCATCCAAATAGTGTTCATAGTACTCAATAGGTTGATTTATTGCCCTCCCTTCCTTCCCCCTCCCCCTTGGTTGCTTTTCACTTAGTTTAGTTCACCCTGAGCAGCTGTGTGTATGCTCATCAGTTAGTTCCAATTTAATAATGACTACATGTGGTGTTTATTTTTCTTTCTTTAATTTTAATTTTAATTTTTTATTTCAGAGTATTACGGGGGTACAAATTCTTTGGTTACATAAATTGCCTTTGAACTGCCCAAAAAACATGCCCAACCCCAAGAGAGCAGGCACTGAACCCATTAGGTGTGGATTTACTCATCCCCTCCTCCCCCCCCACTTGCCCCACACCCTATGAATGTTACTTCCCCTATGTGCACATAAGTGTTGATCGATGAGTACCAATTTAATGGTGAATACATGTGGTGTTTGTTTTTCCATTCTTGTGATACTTCACTTAGAAGAATGGGTTCCAGCTCCATCTAGGACAATACAATAGATAGTTCATCATTTTTATGGCTGAGTAGTACTCCACGGTATACATATACCACTTTTATTAATCCATTCATGTATTTATGGGCACTTTGGTTGTTTCTACATCTTCGCAATTGTGAATTGTGCTGCTGTAAACATTCAAGTACAGACGTCTTTTTTTATAGAATATCTTTTTTTTCCTTTGGGTAAATACCCAGTAGTGGGGATTGCTGGATCAAATGGTAGTTCTACTTTTAGTTCTTTGAGGCATCTTCATACTACTTTCCATAGAAGTTGTACTAGTTTGCGGTCCCACCAGTCGTGTATGAGTGTTCCTATCTCACCACATCCACGCCAATAGTTGTTATTTTGGGACTTTTTCATCAAAGTATTGTCACTAGAGTTAAGTAATATCTCATTGTGGTTTTGATTTGGTTCAATTTCTAATGCTTATAGCATGCTACTGGTACAAAAACAGAGACATTGACCAATGTAACAGAACAGAGAACCCAGACATAAAGCCCTCTACCTATAACCAACTGAACTTTGACAAAGCAGACAACAAAGTACATGGGGGAAAAGAATCCTATTCAATAAATGCTGCTGGGAAAATTAGATAGCCATATGCAGAAGAATATTAAGGTTTTTTTTTATTTCATTATATTATGGGGGTACATATACTGTTAGGATTATGGGGGTACATATATTGTTAGGATTACATATATTGCCCCTGCCAACCCTCCCCCCCCCCGGCTGTTTTAGAGCTTCAAGCATGTCAACCCCCTAGAGGTGCGTGTCACACCCATTATGTAAGTATACACTCTTCCCCTCCTCCCCACCTGCCCACCACCTGATAAAAGATTTTTTTTTTCTTACATTTTGGTTACATTATATTTCTTTGCCTCTCCCTAAGAAGGGTTAGAGGTATTCCCTTCCCCCTCACAATGCTCGCCATATCCCAAGGATGTGGGTCTCCCCCCCCCCACTCCCTGATGAGTACTACCATCCTTTGAGCAATTATTTTGATAGATTGAGGGATGCACATGATTTTTAATTACATTGGATGAATTTTATAGTGGTTATATCTTGTCTTTTAGTATGTCCATCACTCAAATAATGTACACTGTAACTTATAGATTTTCTTCCCTCATCCACCCTCAACCTCTCCAATTCTGAGTCTCCAATGTCCATTGTACCACTCTGTATGCCTCTGAGTGCCCATAGCTTAGTTCCCACTTGTAAATGAAAACATGTAGTAATTGGTTTTCCATTCCTGCATTACTTTAATTAGGATATTAGCCTCTAGATCCATCTAAGTTGCTGCAAAAGACATTATTTCAATCTTTTTTATGGCTGAGTGGTATTCCATGATGTATATATACCATATTCCTTTATCTACTTGTGAGTTGATGGGCATTTAGGTTGATTCCATATTCTTTCAGTTTTGAAGAGTGCTGCAATAAATATACAATTGTTTGTTTGTTTTTAGGTTACTGAGCATAATTTATCAGAATTGCATGTGGATCAGGCAATACGTGTTTTGTTTAAGCCCTGCTAGGTGGTTCTGATGAATACTCCAGGTGAAGATCAACCCCTCTACATTTTTGAAATAGAAACACAGAGAAACACTGCCACTATGTCACTTTAAAGATGTTGATATAAACTAGAGGGCATTTGTTTCAGTATGTCATTTAACTTTAATCAGAAAGTAAATTCTTGGTTAATGGTAAAGGATTTACCTCAAATTTAAGTATTGATAATCAAACTATTTGCTAGATGTCATCATTTTTATTACCTACCAATAAAGTTATTGCTAATTCTTTCAGTATAAAAAGCATATTGACATTAATACTGGAGGACATCTTCTTTTTTTTGAAATATAGACAGCTGTGACTCTACATTGGTCCCATTGCAAGACGAGGGACAATGTGCTGGGAGTTCCCATGGACCCCAAAGGGAAGATGATAGATTAATGTGAGCACTCCTCTAATACTTGGTATCTTACAATGGACAAACCCTTTCCATTTTCAGCCTTCTATTCTAGAAGTCCTTTTCCATGCAGTTTTGATCTTCATGCCAAATTGACTGAGAAACTAAATTTAGTATATCAGCTCATGTCTTTCTACATTTTTGCTGTCAAATGTGTCTGTTCTGTGAATTTTTATCTTGACTTATTTAAATGAAAAAGTATGTCTGCAATTGAAGTTAAAAAAAAAATCTCTCTGGAAAGATTCACCTGTTTTTGATTCTGTATGGTAATAGAGTTGTGCTATTTAAATTGCATATGTTTCACAAGAAATAAGATAAATACAGATTTTGACTATGTATATGACCCATCAGGTATGAGAGTAGCCAGAAAGAGGTGACAGAGTTAACCTGAAGTAGTAGAATCAATTCAAAAGAGAAATAAGGTAATATGAATTCTATCATTATTTAAAGTACCAATTCTTCCCTAAATAACAATGTATATTTTTCTCAAATAGGACTATAGATGAGGAATACATGAGTATAAAATTTGTAGTTATACCATGTTACTTCTGATAGGAAACAGTAAGAGTAAAATAAAACAAAATTTTGTTTTGTTTTTATGTAATAAAATGCTGCAATTTGTAAACACTTCCTTACTGACCTGAAATGGTTAACTAATGAGAAAAGTATCTTTTCTCCTATATTTGTTTTCGAAATTTATGGAGTTATTAGGAATAAAATCCGTGGCTTTCTCAGAAAAATAAAACAGCTTAATATCTGTTCCTTTCATGCATAACTATGAGGGCAAGTAAAAATAAAGATAGACATATTATTCACATATTTTTAAAACCCTGAAATTTGAAGTTTGAAAACAATGTGCTCCTACGTTTCTTGGCTTATTGAAGTAGTTTTATAGTTATTTTTTTCATGATGGCATTCTACTTGAAAATGGTAAATTCATAATAGAGATCCTATTAAAAGGGGAAAACATGCCAATTTTGTGCTGTCAAGTTTGAGAGTAGTGAACATATTTTATTTACTTCAGTTCATAAGCTTTTTATGTTCCTTATACAAGCTTTTGAGTTAGCTTACAAAAGATTATCTGACCTACTGGGAATTCCTTCTAAAAGACTTATTTATGTACTCAATTATGTTAAAAAATTCTGTCGTCTTTCTAGTTTATAATGCAATGAAGCTTTTTTTATGCCTTCTTTGTTTTCATAAATTCCAAACCAGGTTAAGATAACATTTAAAATCACACTTGTTAATGACATTTACTAGTACCACTTGTATTTAATTAATGTTAGACACTAATTACAGGATTAGTTATTTCCTTTGAATATTAACATTTCAGAGTGCTTGAATAAATGGCCCACCCTGACTTTCAAATTTAGATTAAAATTTTGTATAATGTACATGCAGTTATACTTTCAAAATTTCATTTTTATAAACATAATCGTAACTATTACTTTAAATGCCAAAATGAGACAAGATATTTATATGATTTTTAAAATAATTTCATTCTAACATAAACAAAAAAAATATTGAAAACTGAGTATTTGTTCCTAAATAAATTTAACAATCCTTTATTAAAGGACAATTTTGATTTTTGCTTCTTCTTTCCTGGTAAGTATCTAGGAATCAGCCTCAATGAGGCAGGTGGAACAATTAAGCACTTCAGAAGGAAGACAAAAACAATTATTGTTCTTTACCATCTTTGGGATAACTTGGATGTCTAATTTAACAACCAAGAAGACAAACAAGCACTATTGTTTTGGTATTTTCATTATATAAACTAGAAAAATTATTTGTTGCTTTAAGCATATTTAAACACACACGTGTCTGTATATGTACATTTTTCTTCTGAAAAAATGTTAGAGATTATAAAATGTCAGCACAAACATCCACAGGAGGGTGAAAACTAAGAACATAGTAAACCTGAAGTATGGAGCAGAAAAGTTATTTAATATTAATCACATCACATTTGTGTCTTTTCCATTCCAATAAAGCAAATAGTAACCTTCTAGTTTTTAAAATTGCATGTATAGAGAGGTAGTTACTGACTATAAAGAGTGAATATGTTTCAGTTCCTTTGTTGTTTTTGTTACTGAATGAGTAAGGATTATAATAGCTGCTATTTTGGTTTATAGTTGTATAACTTTAAATTTCATTAATATGATATTTTTTCCTAAACACATTACTTTTTCACTGTGTTTTCTAGCATTATTATCCCGGTGTCCCATTTTACAAAACAGGTAAAATGGGTTCGTGAGTTAAGTGACCTGCCTAGGACCACAGAGGAATTAAGTGGTGGAGTCAGAGCTTGAAACAAAGAAGTTTAACTTTAGACCACATTCTCTTTAAAGACACTATGTAGTTTAGAGTACTATGAAAGTCTTTGCTATAATTCACTAATCAGAAATATTAAAGGCTCAGTGCAGACTGAATTGGTAGGCTTTGAAATCTTGCTACTAGGATAATCTATTTTGAATGTGGCTGGTATTAACAATTTCTACTATAAGATGCTTTGAGTATATTTGTAACATGCCTTATAATAAACTAAGTATTGCAAAAAATTAATAAAACATTATAAAAGAGAGTTCTTTTAATTCCCACATTATTCAACATCAAATTATAAGTATTATTCCTCTCCTGTTCCTCTTAGTTAAGCATTGAATGTTAATCTACTATGCAGAAATAAGTTATTTGAACTCATTGGAAAATTAAGTACTGTGAACTCATTACAAGGTGTTGATATATCAGGGCATAGTTATTTTAATTGAAAGAGGGAATTTGAAGACCTAAATCAAGTCTCTGGGGGGTGAGCCTAGTAACTTAGATCCTGCTTTATGGCTTATGGTGTAATCACTTTTTCCTTTTTAACCCATACCACCTGGTTGCGGAAGATAGTATTAGCTCAGCAGACACACATGTTCAAGAATACCACCAACAACTCATTTGACGTCTTTAGTCTCGTTTGTATACCTTTGGTCTGCTAGTTTTAATAGTTAGGCATCCATTGTTAGCAAAAGAAAGTGACTGACCAGGGAGATTCCAAGAATATAGAATATTGCAACTAACCATTAGGAAAGGAATATTAAATGTCCCAGCTTATTCTAAGAGAAGAAATTTAAAATTCTATGTATACCCTCAAAGAAATAAAAAGAGCTGATTTATGATGTTCTCAAAGTCAGAGTTACTCCCTCCTCTCTGGGATTCCCTTGCACAAAAGAATAATTGGTATATTTCAAATTAAGGATTTTCTTTGAAGTAACTTATTATGGATTCCAGCCAAATATATCAGTACACTTAGAAAAGTTAGAATTGTATAAATCTCCCTCGTAGTATCTCAAATTTGTCTTAAGGGTAGGTCTAAGATAATTTTATCTTAAGGCTTAAGAAATAGCGTTTTTACCCAGAAGCCAAACATTATCTCTCAGGTCGAATATACTATAGAAATCCTAGACTCTTAGATATTAAATTAAAAAACTTCCACAGGTTTGTATATTCTGGTCTCTAAAAGAAACCTTACCCTCAAAGCCTGTTCTCTAGAAGTCATATGGCAATAAAAAGTAAACCTTGGCAGAATATGATACATCTCTGCAGCTCTGAGTGTACAAGTCTATAGCTATTTCTGTATTTATGGAGTGTCTTGAAGTACATTCTATCTTGGTGTTAGTAAAATAAGGTCAATATTGTAAATTCGAAACTTTGGAAATTAACCTTTTTAGACCAGAAAGACCAGAAAGACCAGAAAGACCACTGCACAAGTCTACTAAATGACTTGTATTAATCAAAGGTATTAAGTAAAGTTCCATTGGGGCTTAACTTATTTATAGGAAAAATTAATGGACCAGGATTTTTGTCTACATTTTAAGATTATCTCTTTATTCTCACTCCTTTTTATCTACATATTTTATTAACTCCACCAATATCTATAAATTAAATTTAATCCTTAGATATGAAAAGTAGCCAATGCATCTATTTGATCCTTCATGTATTTTTATTGCTTCTATTTACATATACATGTGTGTTTATGTATATATATACTGTTTAGTGTTTATAATTGTATTCAGCAAATTTCCAGTTTATTTAAACCTACTAAAATATTATTTATATTATTACAATAAAGCCTACATAGTTGTCTAAATGTTTGAATTATTGAAGTAAAAAGAAAACAACTTTAGATTCTTTAAACACACTCTGTGTCATTTTCATTTTCTGTATTTCCCCAACCCCATTTTAAATTTTAATTTCTTCTTTTCTTGATTATACAACCAGTATTTTTGCATCATGCTTACTCTACTTACACTAAACAATCCCCTTTCCTGTTTTCAAACAGTTGTTCAAGTAACACGAATTCTTTCAATAAATATCACTTGCATTAAAAATAAACATAGATAAATCCTTGAGGTGATGGATATCCAAATTACCCTGATTTGATTAATTCATATTGTATGCCTGTATCAAAACATCACATGCACCTTATAAAGATATACAACTATTATGTACCCATAATAATTAAAAATAAAATGTAAAAAGTTAAAAAAATTTAAATATTTAAAAAGAGATTAGGAAAGTAATAAATAAATAAATAGACACAGAACCAACAAATTTATCTCAAGATTTGAGTTCACCATCATGCTTACTGGAAACTCATAATTCAGACTGCCTATCAGTAGTCCTGTGGATCACACACACAGACAAACCACCTCCTGAGGTCTTGGGTATTCTTACCCTCCTCTGAGTATACCTAAAATTATCATGTGGCTCAAGGCCAAGGTCTTCTATTTTATAACAATGTCTCTCTAAATGAGCATGGATTATAGCATAGATATAATTGCTATTAATATCCAAGATTGAAAGAAGAGAAAAATAATGGATTGGTGGGAATTGCTGCTACGAATAACAAGAATATTAGCCATAGTGAAAAAGAGTCTAACTCACTGAGGAAACTAAATGACAGCAGATAATAAGTGAGATCTGGAAATCAGAAACTGCTGAAAAATACTAGACTAAAACATAAGTTTCAAATCACTCCATTTATCACCCACCATCTTAATTATTTTATACTGATATGTTTTGTTGCTAACTATTCTCAATAATTTTCAGTCTTTAGTATCAGTACACTCCGCATCTAGTTAATTTTCTGTAGGTACCATGTAAGAACCTCCCACACAGTATCTTTTTAAACACACTTCAGTAATTCTAATGTACATCCAGTACCCAGAACCATTATATTACAGTGGTTAACATGATGAACTCAGTTGATATTCACAACCATCATCCGGTTACCCAGATTGGTCCAAACCATCTGTCAGCTTTAAGAATGAGGAGCATCCGTAATCTGATTGCTTGATTCACGTAAAGCAGACATGAGATCATTTATAGAATTATTAGATCATTCATGTACTTTAAATTTAGAAATATTAGAATGTGATTTTAACAGTGGTATATGTAACCATAAACACTATATTTTCAAATTCTAATAAAAACTTTAATTTTAGAATATTTGAGTTTATAGAAAATTAAACATTTAATTCCATTATGTCAGAAAAAGTTCCAGAATGCTGAGTTGGTAAAAGTGTTGCCACTAGACCATATCTACTGACTTTTATTGCATGTATGCAACAGAGCTCTTTTAAAAATTGTTCTTGTGCAATTCCATCTCTAGTCAAAACAAAATATTGTTGAAATGCTTGGTATATTACCTTAATACATTATTGACTATTACCAGTTACATGAAGCATTAGCAGAATATGTCATCCAATAAAGAAAGAAAACCATTTTATTTTTTATAAGCTACAATAAAATATATGTGACATTTTAACACTTCACAGAATAGTGAACGCATTACAATAAAAAATAGGGAGTTTTATTATTATAACTGTGATATATATACAAATGGATTTCAATGACTAGTTTTCAGTTTTTGATACAAAATCTTATGAATGTAACAAATAACTAAAACATAAACCTAAGTTTCTTGAATGAAGTGGGGAGGATGAGAGAATAGTGGTGGCTGCAAATTTACCTACAAGCTTACTCTCCCAGCCCTCCTCCCAATCTCCTGGAGTGGACATTGAGACCCTGACTCAGGTCTCCCAAATGCACAATATAACAACCTTTGACCTACAGAAAATGAATGCTGTGGTGTATGCATAGCGATGACCAAACACAAAACCCTTCAGATTCATTACATCACTTAATCCTAACAATCACATTGAAAATTATGCAGCATCACCTCTATTTTATAGATGAAGGTGCTGAAGCTGAGAAAGAAGTAAACAACTTCCTCAAAGTTATGGTTAATAATTGAAAATCCCAGTCTTGGATTAAGGTCTATCCATTGTTAAACTTTATGCTATTGCCAGTGTGACACACAACCACCTGGACCTAACAGGCCTAGCGTCTGCTAATGAAAATAATCATATAATAAAAACAAAGGTTGAAATGCAACTCTGATGTATACCAAACTAATGACACATGGTATTATAAGAGCCTAGTGTAAAATGCCTTAACCTACTCAAGAAGTTTTAGTAGAAGGTGTTTCTTAACGATGTGCTGTTTCTGATAGTTTAATATGAAAACTTAAATAAAAAGTTCTAATTTTAATATTTCCTTTAGTGTAAATTTTGAGTATATTTGTTGCTTTTGTATTCTTATTGCATTTTGTATATACTTCCATTTTAGCATATTTCACTTTGAATTACTTTTATACATCTTCCTCCTAACAATGAATGTTTAGAAGACAGATACGGTATCTTTTCCTCTATATTTCTATATTTCGTAGCCTAGTGTATGGTACATAGGATTTATTTAATCAATCTTTCCAGTTTTACTGACAGAAAGAAAACCTATAAACTAGTTAAAACCATGACCTTCTGAAGCCTTCTCCTAATGATGACATTAGTTCCTAATTCTCAAAGTAAAACTTAAGCGTAGAAATCACTCTCATCAGTCATGTGGCATCTCTGGACAAGTCACTTTGTGAGGAATAATTTCCTAGATCCAAGTCATGACATGCATCCCCTCATATTTAACCCTCCATTGATTGGAGAGGGTGATTCTCAAAAGAGATACTAGACAATATTTAAGTATATTTTTATGTATTTATAATACATATTACAATTAAGTATACATTTATATAAACATGATGTACAATATACAATATTTAAATAAACTCAGATGCCTTTCCTGAGTTTGAGAACCATATTTCTAAGAGATTAATAGACACTTTTTTGAATACCTAAAAGATATATTAAATTTTAATACAAAATCAATAACAAAATGCAGGTTTTCCTTTTACCCATCACCTTCAATTTTGCATTCAACATCTCAGTGAAGGTCACTCTAATCTACTCATCCTCCTGGAGATCTTATGATTCTTCTTGCCCCTTTATACAATTTTTAACTAAGTTATATCATATCTTATTCAAGAATCAATAAACCATTTTCCAATGAGTTTTCTTGATGCTATTTCTAGTGTTCATCTTCATCTCTTTCCTAGTTGACTTTATATATTCCTTCTTTCCTAGTTGACTTTGTGTATTCCTTACTGATCACCCTCTCCTCCAATTTCATCACTTCCCAATCCATCCACCATAACTCTCTCTATAACAGCTCTCTGAAGTCTATTACAGAATTGGAAATTATTAATACCTTCTCTTGATTAACATATATAGTAGCATCCAAGATCTTTCCTAGTACATACTATTATTAAAGATATTTCCCCAACTTTATTCTTGAGCTTCCTCCTCTCATCACTCATCACTGCTCTAGCTACAATCCTGCTAAAAAAAAAACCCCAAAAATCCCTACCTGTTTTTAGATGTTTTTTAGATGTGTTGTTTGCTGTTATATCTTCAATGCATTTGAACATTCCACTTTCTATGCTCAGAAGACATTTTCTTCTTCTCTAACTCCTATGTTCCTACTCAATGTTCAAGGACTAGTCTAGATATCCTATCATTAGCCAAGATGTCTATGGACTTTCTTGGGCAAAATTTGTTCATCTTCCATATTATTGGGAGGAAATTTCATGATTGTATTTTAGATCTATCTATAACTATATATTTATACCTATGTCCATATCTATATCTTCCTGATTATACTCAGGCCTCCTTAGATTATACTTTTATTATATTTGTGTTCTCAACTCCTAGAAACTGCTCCTAGTAATGTTTCAGTGACATAAACCTATTAACACTGATGTAGTATTTCAACATACAACTTGGTTTCATTATTATGTATACTTGATTTTCTCAAGTCTTGTACTCCTCTGGGCTTAAGCCTAATCAGATATGTGACTATTTCCTTCCTCTTGATACTATAATCTCATTCTAACTGCTAACTATAGTCATTTTATTTTTCAGTAGAATTCTGAACTTTATGAATACAGTTTAATAAAAGGGATTATTATGCTTTTATTAATGTTCTTCCCTAAAATAATTCTATCATTCTTCTAACTTTGACATATAGATAATATTATTATTCTCTTTTATAAATATTGACATGGAAAAGCATTGCTTATGATCAATTATAAATAAATCTACAATTTCCATTATTACATAGCCATTATAACATATCATGTGTAGGATTATATCATTTTTAATATATTTGGTATTCAAAAAAACTAATTTGGAGAGAATATTTTACGTCAAATATTACATCTAAACTCATATAAGCTAAGTTCAGTATCATTCACTTCTTGAATATTTTTAAATACTTATTATGTGTCATAAACTATTATAGGCACACAGATACTTCTTTCATACCAAAATAGAAGATGTAAAATAAAAAAATAAGGACAATAAAGAGAGGTAATGATAATAACAAGTTTGTATAATGTTTATTTTGTTTCAGGCCCTATTACTTTATTTAATACAACTTGTAAGTGATCTGCTTTGAGCTAAAGTAGCAAGACATTGCTAAAGTAACATATGACACAGTCAAAACAATGTTATTCGCCCTTTTATTCTCAGCGTGTAGAAAAGTTCTTTAACTAGTACACAGGTTTTGATAAATAAATATTTTGGAAATTTAAATTTAATTATACTAAATAAACAGTTTACTTGAGCTTTTGTTATGGTGACTGAATGATTTGTTTCCTATTAGAAATCTACATAACTCATGGATTTTAATATTAAAATTAGTATATAATGGTCTTTCATGATAAATTGCTAGAATAGATATTTTATTTAATATATTTTTGTAGTATAAATATAGACTCAAGAAAAAATTCTATAATATTGTGATGTACCTAGTAGGTTTTTGTGACTTTATAAATCACTATAAAAAGTTATATATCTATAAGTTTGACTAACATGTAGCTAAATGATAAATGTAAAGATTTAAGAGTAAACATTTCTTTTTTAAATTGCCGTAATTTTGTCAGATCGGGGAGTCCTCTACGGATGTACATTATAAGCATGAAAGTGTTCTCTGCTTTAAGTTCAAAGACTAATGTCTGCATTCAATTATGAGTTTGGATAACTGTGTTTAGACGTTTGAACACCTAATTGATTATACTACATTTGTTTGATCATGGTTGAAATGTAATTTTACTGCTTTGTTGGTGATATTTTTTTGGAAAGTATTAAATAGATTTGCTACTTAAGAGTAAATTACTTTTTTACACAAGTTGTCAGGAATCTTCCAGGCAGGGAAGCACATGGTTTTATCATTATTATTATTATTTTTAACAAAGAGGGAAGATAGGAAGGTAGTTAGCCAGGGCATAATTGGAAAGCAACCCTTGAACTGATTTCAGAACATGAACTCCTATTTGCTATTGTAATTTTTTCAAAGATGTTTTAGCCACTTCATCAATAAAACTGATACTGAAATTCATTTTATAACATTAAGGTTTTTTTTATTAAGATAGCTTTATCTAACACTTCAGTTCGTCAAATTACTTTCAAAGTGTGTGTTAGATGCCAATAGCAATGTGAAAAATGTTGGGGAGCAAGGGAAGGTTGGTTCTTGGGAAATGATGGATGAACAAAATCAAATAGTATTTTTAGCTCTCTTTATGTAGTATCAGTCCAACTCCCTTTTTTAAAAAAATGATCTCAAAAGAGAATTAAAAGACTCTCTTTTTGAGGATCATCTTAAGAACATGTTTTGAAAAACTCTAGGTTAATTCACTAAATTTGGAGCCCTATCTGGGACAGCCAGTTATACATGCCCCTATTTACAACAGCTTCCATAAGCATTGCTTCCACTAGATATTTGATTTTTTCTTGAAATGAAATATTAGAACTTTTATCCAAATTCTCAGAGTTTTTGTTCATTTCATTTCATTTGATTTCCTCCAGTCACTTCTCTGACTATAGTTAAAAACATACAATGTGAATTTTCCTTCTATAATTTCTTTGATTTTTTTTTCTCTTCTAAACTCCCATATAGTGTTAAGAAAAATGTTTTTTGGTGTGTCCTCTATATTTGTTAAGTTTTAATTCAGCTGCAAGTGGGGAAAATAATATTTAGTAGAAAAGCGATGATTTAAATCAGTAGTCCCCAGCCTTTTCAGTACCAGGGACTGGTTTCACGAAAGACAAGTTTTCCACAGACCAGAGTGTGTTGGGGGGTGGGGAGTGACTTCTGGATGATTCCAGTGCATTACATTTACTGTGCAGTCAAACCTCTCTGGAACAAAACTGAGAACCCAGATATAAAACCATCCTTATATAGTCATCTAATCTTTGACAAAGCAGACAAAAACATACACTGGGGAAAAGAATCCTTATTCAATAAATGGTGCTGGGAAAACTAGATAGCCACATGTAGAAGACCGAAACAGGATCCACACCTTTCACCTCTCACAAAAATCAACTCACACTGGGTAACAGATTTGAACCTTAGGTGTGAAACTATTAGAATTCTAGAGGAAAACGTTGGAAATACTCTTCTAGACATTGGCCTAGGCAAAGAATTTATGAAGAAGACCCCAAAGGCAATCACAGCATCAACAACAACAAAAAAGAAATGGTACCTGATCAAATTAAAGAGCTTCTGCACAGCCAAAGAAACTATCAAGAGAGCAAACATACAACCCACAGAATGGGAGAAAATTTTTGCAAGCTACACATCCGATAAAGGGCTGATAACTAGAATCTATTTAGAACTCAGGAAAATCAGCAAGGAAAAATCAAACAACCCTATCAAAAAGTGGGTAAAGGACATGAACAGAAACTTTCCAAAAGAAGACAGAATAATGGCCAACAAACATATGAAAAAATGCTCAACATCTCTAATCATCAGGGAAATGCAAATCAAAACCACAATGAGATATCACTTATCTCCAGTGAGAATGGC
>CAUYPO010039360.1:0-17669 GCA_963574435.1 Cheirogaleus major
CCCTGCCCTGCACCTGGCTTGGTGGGCGGGGTTTGCCCAGCAGGTGTTTTGTGCCCCCACCCTGTATTTGAGGGCACCACCGTGTGGCGCCGGCCCCTTGCCCGGCCCCTCAGCACCGAGCAGCAGGGCAAGGGCGCGTTGCATGGTTGGAAGCCGC
Source organism: Cheirogaleus major (assembly GCA_963574435.1). NCBI lineage: Eukaryota > Metazoa > Chordata > Mammalia > Primates > Cheirogaleidae > Cheirogaleus > Cheirogaleus major. The sequence goes on from CAUYPO010039360.1 coordinate 158, forward strand.
TGCGGGCTCGAGCTTGTTTGTTTCCCTGTTATACCCTAACCTCCCCCTACAGACACATCGGGTTTTATCAAAAAGTGTAAAAACCAACAAGAGTTCTGCATCGTAAAATGCCTCCTTCATTACCTTAATAGAATAGGTGAGCTGTGTTTTCTTTTTTCAGCCTGTTCTCCAGTTCTGTCTTTAAAATGTCACTTGCTGATAGACGAAGCCAGCCTTTTGATGCTAAAATGTTTTCCGTTGCCTGGGCAAGGTAGGACGCTGCGAAATGCATTCAGTTCGTGGAACTTGGTTATTTAGTTCGTCCCTGGGAAGCGAGTGTTATGTCAGGCAAAAAAAATCCAAAGTGATTAGAGCAAATGGTGGTCTTTTCTCACGGAGGAAAATGCCTGCAGAAAGCGGATTGATCCTTGAGTGATATGCACGTTGGAGCTCCGTTCTCTTGACTTTTGCCAAGGGAAATCTCGAGTCAGGGAGGAGGAAGAAAATACACCACTTACTTTAAAATGCATTTTTTTCCAGGTGAAAATTTAGCAGCCGTGTTGGTTATGTTGCTTTTTTTGTTAAGAATTCTTTTTCAGGATATAAAACATCAGACTTGGTAAGCAGTGATGATTCTCACTGTATTTCATTCCTGACTAGCTAGGGCTGGGCTCGGGGAAGGGATTGGAGGACATTTGGGATAATATTGCCAGAAAAGAATTCACTGAGTTCAGGTGTCCTGACATTTGCATTTTGTGAAATTTCTGTTCATGCTTCAGGGAGAAATAACTTTGAAATACTCGTGGGTGTGAGCAGCCCTTACAAAGATGCAGCCCATATTCTGAAGTTATTTTTCCCAGCTTTGAACTGCTACTTGGGGCTGAATTATGGTGCAGCTGTATCCTGATAGCCAAAATGCACTTAACAAGGGCCAGTTTGATGTCTCTGAAACATTTTATGTGAAATGAATAAGCGTGCAGATGCCCCTAGCCCTTGAGAACACCGGAAGGGGGTGTCGGGGGTGACCGGCACTTTCCGCAGCACCCGCTGGGGAGCGTCCAGATACGGATCCTGTATTCTGCAGGCTCCGTAGGCACCCGGAGCCATGGAGACCCTCAGGTGGGAAGCCACCTGGAGGGCAGGGGCTCCTTTTCCTTTATGTCTGAATCTTACTTGCCCCGTCCCAGTGGGCCACCTTCCTCCTCGGGAAAGCCGAAAGCCACAGTTACCTCCCTGGAATGACGTTCGCGAGGACACACAGCAGTACCTATGAAGGGTGGGATTTTTTCAAGTCGGGGATGGGCTCCCTGCTGAGGTCAGGTTTGGGAGGTGGAGACAGACCAGCTGGGGTGACCACGGCCACCCGGAAAGCCCCATCCTGCTGCCTCCTGTGGGGACTGCGTCCTCTAGGGAGAAGGGCTCGGCGTCCGGAGGGAGGAACACGGGTCAGGTGCTCGTCCTGGAGAGAGGCAGGAGACAGGCTGCAGTGGTGGCTTCTCTCGGTGGCTGGCTTGCGGTGTGGGTGCCAATTGGACTGTCTGGGCTGCAGAAGACTCAGGTGAAACCTGCTTCCCTCCCCAGGCCATGTCCACGTCTGGACGGCTCCGGGCTGCCTGGTGTCTTTGCAGAGGCTGCGGGCATCGCTAATATGCAGGTTTGCACACCTGTGGGGTTAAAAGGGAGCTGATGCAGCAGCTGCATTGATTCCAGCCTGCGGGATAGGTGGGGTCCCCAGTCCTCTCCACAGGGAGGGTGCGTCCAGGGGCGAGGGAGCGAACCCCACTCCAGTTGGGGTGATGCGGGAGGGGAGGGGTAAAGAGAAGGACTCTCTAGACCACGCCTGCTTGCTCTCCTTGTCGCAATCTGGGAGCTCAGCTCCGGGTTGCCCCTGGGGGTCAAGGGACACCCTGGGCTGCAGTCACCCTGTTTACGGTCCAAGGCATCTGCTTCCTCATCCTAGTGAGCCAGCTTCCAAGACATAAGGGGACCCCCCATAGCCCCTCCTCCTGTGAAATCAGCACCCCGTCCTTGCTTGGCTTCCGAGCAAAAGGAGGTGATTTTCCTGCTGTGCACACGGAGGTTGCCCGCGGCTTCCCGAGCGCTGTTTCAAATAAGAGCCAGCGTTTAGCCTGGAAAGTACTGGAAAACATTGCTCTCTGACCACACCGGGCAAAACCTCTTCTTCAAATAGTCTTCGAAGGGCTTCCCAGAAATGAAAAAGTATAATAGGAATAAAGTGTGGAAAATGGCCCATTTTATTTCCTGGTTGCAGGTGGATTTCGTTTTCGTCGCTGTTCTCTTACGCAGCTGTCTGGCTGTGCTGGCGACGTTACCTGCTGGCAGTGGAGGACAGGAAGCTCGCCGTGTTTGCCTAAATCCAGGCTCCTGTGTCGGTTATTGCGATTCTGGCTTTTCAATGCAGCATTTATTCTTTTATGTGAACAGTGACACCGCGTTCTGCTCTTAGCTGAGGGTGCACAGAGCAGGCGGTGGGACAGCCTCGCCCACGGCAGACTCGGAGGCTGAAGAACCATCAGCAATTCACACGGTCAAGCTCCCTGGAACCCTTGAGCTTTACCCGGAATAACTGTGGGTGTCTGTACAAAACAAACGTCAGGATTGGGATGTAATGTTCCCAAAGTTGTCACTCAAGCTCCTGTGGGTCGGGGAAAGAGAACATGGCGCATCTGTGCCCACTGACCACATGATGAGGGGAGTTGAATGTGAGCTGAATGCGGGTGGTCATGCCACACATCCTTGGAATGGTGTCACCTTCTGATCTGTTCCCTTCTCTGCCACCAGGACAACGTCCCAGACCCTGGTGGAGTTTGGGGTCCTTCCTGGGGTTGGGCTCCTCGGGGGCTGTGGGAAGCCGGCACTGCTGGCAGGAGAGGAGGCCAGGCCTCGCCAGGTGCCCTCTGACCTGCGGGCTCTACCCAGGAGGGGGCCGTATGTGGCCACGCCGTTGTCACAGGAGCTCGGGGAACTGACGGTGGTCGAGGTCGTTGGCCAGACAACAGTCAAACAATGACCAGGCGTCCATGTCTGTGGATAGCAACCAGGTGACGGGGACCAGCCCTCCCGCGGAGGAAAACTGAAATAGCTGGGTGAAGACCCTGAGAATTCAGTTAGAAAGCCCTAGAGGATTACCAAGACCCGGGGCAGGAGAGCTGTGCAAATAGAGGTAACAGAGCAGCCTGTCGCCTGGGGTGGGTTTTGCGCGAGAGGCGGCTGCGGCTGGGGAGTGACGGCTCAGGGCTGAGCAGCTGAGCAGATGTGCAGCAGGCACCGGGGACCGGGAAGACAGAACTTGAAGTAAAACTTTGATAACTAAAGGGTGCAGGCTGCAGTCCCTAGGAGGAGCACAGGAGAATTGTAAGAGAATGTGTAACTATCAAGCTGACAGAGACAACAAACAGAATAATAATAAAATGAACCTAATAATAAAATGAACCTAAAAGATGGCCAGAAAAGAGAAAAAGGAGCACGGAAGAGTTGGGGCAGATGGGAAGTAAGTAAGATTGTGCATCGGTTTCAAATATACCAGCAACCTTCAGGCTTTGGTTTGGGGCCTCGAAGGTTACAACTCAAGAACAGAAGGATAAACTGGAAATAGAGATGTCAGCGTAGACTAGCTCACAGTTGCCTCAATCCTGAGTTGGGTTAAGGGGACCTGTGATGGTTGGTTCCCCAGTGTAGCCACCTACCGTGTTTCCCCGAAAATAAGACCTCCCCATAAAATAAGCCCTAGCAGGATTTCTAAGCATTTGCGCAATAGAAGCCCTACGCCGAAAATAAGACCTAGTGATGGGCGTGGCTACGCAGTGCATCTGCACAACCCATGCATTTTGTCGAGGAGCTGACGAGCAGCCCTTCTCATCTGCCCCATGAGAGCTCTGTTGCTTGACATGAGAGACTGGGGCAGATGGTTCTAAAGGAAATAGAGTCGCAAGAAATTCAGGATGGAATTCGGGGTTTGGAGAGTTATGATGATGCTCCAGAAGAAGACGACTTAACTATATTTGAATAAATGTAGATTGTTGTACCATACTTAAAAAAAATAACACATCCCCTGAAAATAAGCCTTAGGGTGTCTTCTTGAGAAAAAAAAAAAAAAGACCCTGTCTTATTTTTGGGGAAACATGGTAGAAGCAAAAGAAAAGAGCATCTTTTCTAAGGAAGGTGCATCACCCAAATCCTCAAACTATCTCTACTGTTTTTCATATGCAAAGTTTTTCCATTCAATAAAAAACCCAGCTAGGCATACAAGGAGACAGGGCATAACCAAAAATAAAAAAAACATAGTTGACCAAAACAGATTCACATGGTATTCAGAAAATAGAATCATTTACATGAAATTATGGTGTTATCAGATACAAAATTTAATATATTTTTCCAAATAGAAGATTGAAAAAATTGACAAAGAATTGGGAACTATAAAAAAACCCCAAAGGGTAATTGTATTACTGAAAAGTACAATAACTGAAATTAACCATGCAGCAGTTGAGTTTAACAACAGATTAAAGCCAAAGAGAGAATCAGTAACCCTGAAGATACGTCAGAAAAACATCCCCAAATCCAGTCAGTGGGAGACAAATTGGTGGGAAAAAAGAGAGAAACAGAATAATGGTCAAATATTAGGATGAGCTAGGTGAATTTTGTTAAAAAAAAAAAAAAACTATAATTAAGCAGGGGTGTGGTGGCTTACACCTGCAATCCCAGCTACTTGAGGGGCTGAGGAGGGAGGATCACTTGAGCCCAGGAGTTCAAGTTTCCGGTGAGCTGTGATTGAGCCACTGCACTCCAGCCTGGGTGACAGAGCAAGACCCTGTCTCTAAAACAAACAGCACCCCACAATGATTTGGCACTGATAACTCCTCATGGCCCAATTAATACATAAAATTGGGGCTCAGAAGGAGAAAAAGGTGAGAATAATAAAATACACTAAATGACAGATTCAAGGAACACTATAAAACTTGGGATAGATGCCAAGGAAACAAAATTATAACAGAGTAAGCTAATTATAGTAAAAATACTGAAGTCAAAGGCAAAGAGAAAATCCTAAAAGGAGACAAAATGACAAACAAAACAGGTCAAACCTTCATATTACCTTCAACAACCACAGTGAAACAGAAACAACAACAGTGACAGCTGACTTTTCAACAAAATGATGAAACTCAGACAACAACAAAAAGACATATTTAGGATGTTGAAGGAAAATAACTTGCCTATCTAGAACTCTGTATGCCGTAACAATATCTTTAAAAAATGAAGGCAAATGAAGATTTTGAGACAAGCACAAAAATCAGCATAGACAACAGTCATAGAAACAAAATATTATTACACCGGCTGGAGAATACCAGCTGGGAGTTCAGGGGCACAGAAAGGAATTAAAAACAAAGAGAAGGATAAATGTGTGGGTATATTTAAAACAATTGTCTTGCAGGTTTTAACATACATAGTCTTAAAATACAGCATACAAGTTGGAAGGCAGTTAATGAAACTAATTCTGTTCTAATTAGAAGGAAACAAATGCATATATTAGGAAAAAACCTAATAATTGATTATCAAAAATCCACTTCAAGAAGCAAATGAAACCCTAAGAAAGTAGAAGGATAGAAATAAGTATAAGAATATAAATTAACGAAATAGAAAGTAAATACACAACACAGAGATTTGACAAAGCCAAAGATGGCTCTTTGAAAATTGATAAACCCCGAGTGATCCCAAGAAAATGTTAGGGCCATGAAAGGGGACGTTGCCATAGATATTGCTGTCATCACAAAGATCACAAGAAGACAACCACTGGGAACAATTGTGTGGAAATAAATTTAAACGTTTAGGTGAAATCATCAAATTCCTGGAAAGACAAATTTAAAAATGAACCCAAGAAAATGTGGAAAATCTGAACATTTCTAGCAGAACCAAATATGTCAAGTTTATAATTATATTTGTTTACACACACGGAGACACACACGCACTGCACTGCGTGTCCACACGGTCTCAGCAGCACACCCTATCAAACTCCCATGGAAGAAATCACCCCAATCCTACATAAGAGGACAGAGAAAGAAGAAACACATTCTAATTTCTTTCACAAGAGTCAAATAATGTGAAAACTGAAGTTGACAAGTATATTACAAGGGAAGAAAAATTGAATTCAGTGTCATCCATAAACATGGATTTTAAGATCAGCGAAGTATTAGCGAACTGAGTCTAGCAATGAGTGAAGAAGGCAATACATGCCGTATGAGTTGCATTTATTTTTGGAATACAACATTGGTTTAACGTTTGAAAGTCAATCAATATAATCTCGCATAGCATCAGAATAAGAAAGAAAACTCATGACATTTCAGTAGATGGGGAAAAGCGTTTGATAAAAACTTTTAGAAAATCAAGAGGTAAAGAGGTATGTTTAACCTGATAGCCACATGCAGCATCATATTAAATGGTGAAATATTCAAATCTTTCCCCAAAACCCTGGAAACAAACAGGAACGTCCTGAGCCCAGCCTTGTGGTCTGGGGCGTGGTTTGCGTGTTGTCACTGCACGTGTCTGCTTCGTGAGAGCATGTCTCGAGAGCTCCTCGCGACGCGGTGGAGTCTGACGTCCCAGGCACCTGATCGTGTCCCTCCCACACACCCTCCTGGTTGCCAGGGCCACGCTGTCACCTCGCCAAACTTCTCTGTGGCCCCGCCTGGCCCTCCGTGAGGGTTCGGGATTGGCGAGTGGAGTCTCAGAGGTACAGGTAAAGTATTATAATCAGCTGTGTCGAAACCTGCAAACCACTTGTATTCCTTCTGCTTCGCGGAATCCAGAGATCGTGTTCGAGAGGAGAACAGCGCACAGAACAAACAGTTATAAATATAAATGAAGTCCCAGCCTCCTGGGAAGAGACACCACCACGCGTGTTAGGGTGCGTGTTAGGAAAACATAATCACCGACGTATAAATCTCACTCGATGGATGGCAGCGATTGCGGGGCTTGGCTTCGTGCGAGAGCTAGATTCGGAAGTATTCTGGTCCGACCTAGACTGGTGGGCTCCATGGCTTTAGTGATGTTTTGGATGATCTTTTATTCTGTTACCAGTTTCATGAAACCTTCCTGGCTGTCACATGGGTGCCTGCGCTGGTCAGAAGGTGCCCTTAGAAGGACAGCTTGGACGCCTCTTCCTGGGGAAGGTGACGCAGAGTCAAGGTGTTTCCCTGAAGGTGCTAATCCTCATAAAGTCACTCCAGTTTCTGGGAGGGGGTGCTCAGAAGAGGAGGGCACCACAGCTGGCAAACCGGAAAGGCCCACAGACATGCGGCAGCTGGAAAGGACCTGGGAAGGCATCGAGGTTCCAGTGAGCGTGGCTGGGATGGAGAGGAGGGTTACAGGAACAGAACAACACGGGTGTGGCCAGTGGCCCCCAGCGTGGGCTTAACATTGGCACCAGAGGGAAGACGGAGGTGACATAGGACACAACAACTCTTATTCCTCCCCTCCCCTCCCCTCTTCTCTCCTCTCCCGACAGAGTCTTGCTCTGTTGCCTGGGCTAGAGTGCCGTGGCGTCAGCCTAGCTCACAGCAACCTCAGACTCCTGGGCTCCAGCAATCCTTCTGCCTCAGCCTCCCGAGTAGCTGGGACTACAGGCATGCGCCACCATGCCCAGCTAATTTTTTCTATGTATTTTTAGTTGGCCAGTTAATTTCTTTCTATTTTTAGTAGAGACAGGGTCTGGATCTTGCTCAGGTTGGTCTCGAACTCCTGACGTTGAGCGATCCTCCTGCCTCGGCCTCCCAGAGTGCTAGGATTACAGGCGTGAGCCACCGCGCCCGATATGTATTGGGTAAACACCCGTAATTCTTTTCTAGTATAAGTTGGAATTTAAAAAAACGAATTTGTTGGGGAATTTGGGGTAGCTGGAGTCACGGCAACTGCATAAATATGAAACTTACTGCATCTCTTCTAAATAAGATAAAGAGGGATGAGAATAATGAACACATCGTGCAAAACCATTGTCTTTAGCACAACTCAAACGCTGAGAATGATCAAATACCAAACATTTTTCTAGCACCCACGCAGGAGCGATCCAGGTGCTCTGCAGGTCTTTGCAGCGGCAAGTGCCTGTCACAGCCCAGGGGACACCAATATCAGACCCGAAATTGATCTGAGTCCACCACTGGAGGGAGGAAGTCGCCCTAAGTGTGAACTTGGCATTTTCTGGTCGTCAAAGCGCTGGAGGTAAAGAAGAGACTTAAAGTGTGGCTGGATGGGAGGACGCTGTCCGGGGAGGGTGACACTCCAGGAGGTGTGAAGGGTTAACAGGGGGAGGCGTCCTGTGAATACTACATGGTAAAGAGAAAAAGAAGCAGGGGAAATATGGGAGCCTGTAGAAAAAAATCAAAGGACGTGCACTTCCGCCTCTCATTGCCACCTCCAAGAACAGATAAATAAATAAATGAAAAGAGAGAGAGAGAGAAAAATATCATCCATTCAGTAAAAACTTACTACGCCGACAGAGCATAGAAAAGGGTCGTCTTGCACTAAGTGTCTCATAAACCACACTAAATTGCCTGCTCTGTCTACATAAGTGCGGAGGCGCAGAGAGTCTTTCTGTACATAAAACTGCTATAAAGAGAAAACAAAAAAATGGGACTCCAACAATTCATCTGATCAAATCCTCCTATAAGAGCAGTGCCGAAGCAGAATGAAGCTGTGATGTTAGACTCTCATGATTAGATCACGTAAGCCTCCTTGAGAGGCATGAAAAACACCTAAATCGGGAGTTCAAAAACTAAGAACAAAAGTGGATGAAGAAAGATGAAGAAAAATGAGAGATAAAGTCAGAAAATAGCGAAAAGAAAAAGACAAAATCATATCAGCCAAGAAGACCAAAGGCACCCGGTAAAATAAATGAGAATAAAAATATAATAAGATACATTGAAAAAATGTGAAAACAACTAAGATGATGAAAAATGATTTAAAAAAATGAAGTAAATTGAGTCAAAGAGAAAGTGGATGAAGTGGAACACTGGCAAAACCATCCAATTTACACACAACGGAAGATAAAACAATGGGACAGAACCAAGTATTTAAAATTATAATCTAAGAAAAGAATTCTAGTAATAAACACCCGAATCTACATGTTGAAAAGGAGCCCTGGGTACCAGGGAAGATGGACTTGGAAGCGCTAACTCCAGGGCACACCCGGTAAGACCGTCGGACTAAGCAGCCGCAACGGCAAGCGGAACAGACGGGACTGAGACTTCGCAAAAAGAGCGTGCGAATCAAAGCAGCAGCGGGCAGGATTTTCAAAGAACTCAAAGGAAGCGAATGTGAGCCGAGGACTTCGTGTCTGGCTAGTGGCCCCTCAGATGTCAAAGCTATTTGAAAAACAGTCGAAACATACTAGACCTTTCTTGAGGAATTCACTAATAATAAATTTATCCCGCTGAGAGGTGGCCGTGGAGACTCCAGGATGATGACTGTTGATGTTTAACATGTTTCGTATTTGTATTTCATAGTTGGAGATCTAAGGCTGAAACAGTGTTGGAAAGATAGGTAGGTAGAGGTACAGGGCTGTATCTCTCTCGTGTGTGCATGTGCATGTGTGTGTATATGCATGTATGTGTGTCACATGTGTGTATATGCACTTGCACGTGCGTCCGTGTCCTGTACAAGTGTATATGTGTGTGTGTGTTTGTGCATGTCCTGTGCATGTGTGTATGTGTGTGTGCATGTGTGTATGTGTGCGTGGTACATGTGTGATGAGCACAATGTGGAGGAGAGAAGAGATGGAAAGGAGAAAGTAAATAAGCTCACTGACTATAGTGTGGGCAATAAATGGTAGGTCAGATCTTTCAGAAACAAAACAAATTGTAAAAATTTGTATGACAAAAGGTGACTAAGACCATTTAAAAAGGTATGAGTACCAAAGTGACCTCTAGAACAAAACTACAATGTTGTAAATGCCAAAAGAAATAAAACTCAAACAAAAGAGCAAATAAAACACATCAGTTGAACAACAAAACAACAGATACAATATACATGAACACAATCACAATGTATAAATACCGTGACACATTATTTCAGCAAACGGTACTGGGGCAGCTGGATATTCCCAGCTGGAAAGACAAACATAGGTTCCTTAGATTCCTAGATTCCTCACCCCCGTCACAAAACCTAGCTCAAAATGGACCACAGTTCCAAATGTAGAAGCCAAAACTTTAAACTTGTTAGAAGACATTTTTTAATGAGAAGGTCTTTCTAACCTTTGGTTAAGCATAGATTTCTTAGATGAAACAGCACAGAAACAATCCAGGAAGAAAAAATGATACATTTTAAAAATCTTGTTTTGGTCATCACAATTAAAAACGGTGGCAGCTCAAAAGACACTATTAATAAAATAAAGGCAGTATACAAGCTGGGAGAAAATATTTGCAAATCATGTATTTTACAAAAGCTTTGTATCTAGAATGTATAAAGAGCTATAATATTTCAACTCAATAGCATCAAGCAAAAAAAAAAATGGGCAGAAGGTTTGAGTAGACATTTCACCAAAGTAGATCTATGAGTGATCAATAAGTACACAAGAGGATGCCGAACGCCATCAGCCGCTGGGAAAATGCGAATTATAGTCCCACGAGAAGCTACTTTCCACCACCCTGCGTGGCTCTCATCAAAACGGCAAACCCAAGCCCTGCGAGGGGCGGAGGGAACTCTGCCGTGGGAATGCACCTGTGCTGTTACTTTGGAACACATTTTAGCAATTTCCTAAAACGCTAAACATATATTCACCATAGGACTCAGCAATGCTACTCCCAAGTACCTCGCTAGGAGGAATGAACACACACATCCACATAACGTGTTTGTGCTCATGTTCATGCAACATGGCTAATAATAGCCAGAAAGTGGAAACAACACAAATGCTTCTCAACTGGCGATGGATAAATAAAACGTGGTATATACTTACAGCGGAATATTATCCAGAAATAAAGAGAAAAGAAGTATCGATATGTATCACAATGTGAAAGAACTTCAAAAACATTATTCTAATGAAAAAAAAAAACAAGACCTCATATTATGAGAGTCTATTTATATGAAATGTCCAGAAAAGGTAAATCTATGGAGATAGGTAAGATTAGTGTTTGTCTGAGCGGGGGATGGGAATAGAGAGGATTTCAAATGGGCGGGAGGCTATTTTGGAGGGGGCGACGGAGATGTTCTAGAATTGGATTGTGGGGATGATTTCACTGCTCCATAAATTTATTAAAAAATCATTGAATTTTGGCCAGGCACAGTGGCTCACACCTGTAATCCTAGCACTCTGGGTGGCCCAGGAAGGAGGATTGCTTGAGCTCAGGAGCTCGATACTAGCCTGAGCCACATAGCGAGATCTCATCTCTACAAAATATAGAAAATCTAGCTGGGCGTGGTGGCACGAGACTGTAGTCCCAGCTATTCAGGAGGCTGAGGAAGGAGGCTCACTGGAGCCCAGGAGTTTGAGGTTGCGGTGAGCTGTGATCACACCACTGCACTCCAGCCTGAGCAACAGAGCGAGCCCTTGTCTCAAAACAAACAAACAAACAAAAAACCCATTGTATTTTACATATAAAGTGAGTGAATTTTATGATATGTAAATTATACTTCAATAAAGCTGTTAAAATAATAACATGACGGGGTTGAGATCTAACATATCAGTTTTATCAATACAAGTGAATGAGTGTAATGTATCTTGTAAAAGGAAATGATTTTCAATTTGCTTCAGAAAGAAAGTCCAACATCTGTGCTGCATGCAGGACACTCGTCTAGGACAAAAGGGTTTGAGATGATGAAGGAAAAGAAACGTGCACAGGTGTGCTCTCTGATTGGAAATAAGAGATCCAGGGTAGTTATACGCACTTTAGACCTAGCAGAATTACAAATGCAAAGCATTTGGAGATTAACAAAAACGAAAACTTTCAAATAACAAAGGACACACGTCACTGCTAAAAGCCACAGATGACAATGAAGGTATAATAATTATGAATACCTATGTACCAAGTAACATAATAACCAACTTTTAAAAGCAAAACCTAGAGGAGATGCAAGGCAGTAGAGAAGGCAGACTGTAAGACCTCACTCTCAGTATAAGACAGATAAAGGGAACAGAAATTAGAATAGAGAAGACCTAAAAAACAGAGTCGACAAGGCAGATTTTTAGATATGTCAGATTCTACACCCTAATAATTATCAATACATATTCACGTAAAACACACAAAACAGTAACAAAAATTGAACCATATATTAGGTCACAAAGAAAACATTAGTAAATTTCATGAAGTAGAAATATAACAAACAACAGTCTCTGATCATAATGCAGTAAAAGTAGAAAGTATTAACAAAATTTAAAAAGCCCCTTTCATCAGAAAATTTAAAACCCTATTATCACTTGAACGAAAGGGGGAGTACAAACCCAAGTTACAGAATTCGTAAATGATGAGAATAATGCAAACACTACACACCAGAATTTGTGGTCTATATTCAGAAAGAGGAAACTTGTAGCTTTAAATATTTTTATAAATAAAAGCGAAATAACCATGAATTAATTTGCCTTCTTAAAATGCTAGAAAACAATTACTAAGCAAACTAAAAGAAGTCACAAAGAAGGAAAGATCAAAAATAAAAGCAAAAAGAAGCAAAGTCTAATGTCATATTAAGAAAACGACATCTCATACTAAGTCGAATGTTTCCTCTCCATGCAGGGCTGGTTAGTATTACGGAAACCATTAGTGTGATGCAGCACATATTAACAGGCCTAAGGTGAAAACACACAATTTTATCCCTAGATGCTGGAAAAGTCTCTGTCAAGATTCAACACCCAGTCCTGATAGAAATACTCATGAAAATAGCACTTGGTGGCTGTTTCACTAACGCGATGAAATATACATGCTTTAGCCCTGTGGCCTGTGTCTTACTAAATGGGAAAACATTTTCCAAAAGGATCAGGAATAAGTCAGACATCCGTCATCTCTCCTGCTGTCCCACATTGGGCTGGTGGTTACCCGTAAACATGTGAAAATATTTCAATGTTAAGAGATAAATGCAAATTAAAATTGCACGGAGATGACATTTCTCACATAACCGAGTGGCAAAAATTGGTAAATCAATCCCCCCTCTGTGGGCGAGGCTGCCAGGAGCATTCTCGCATGTCGCCGCGGGAATGCAGATAGTTACAACCTCGTGGAAGGGAATTCAGCAATCGCTAGAAAAACTGCATTTCAGGTCTCCTTTAGGCTCGGCAATTCCAATTCCAGAAATGTACTCACACTAAATGATGCCCTTCCAAAAAATATAAAAATACACATTTACAAAGTTGTTATTGCAAGTTCGTTTATCATTGCAAATGTTGGGAAAGACCTAAATGTTCGCACACAGGGGAGCTGCTGAGCAATCCCTGACACACGGAGCCCGAGACATGCCTCACAGCTCTGACCAGTACAGGGAAGACCCCTGTGAATGGACAGGGAGTGACATGGTAAGTTGAGGACCTGTTAAGTAGGAAAAAGAAAAGCCAAGTGCAGAAGAGTGTAGCATGCTGTTTGCATAAGAAAAACAAGGAAAGAAGAAAATATACGTGAATTTGTTTATTTATGAAAAACCCAACTACACACACACACACACACACAGACACACACACCCAGACACATACAGACACACACAGACACACACATGCAGAGACACACACATACACATACAGACACACACACACACAGACACACACAGACACACAGATACACCCCCACACACAGACACACACACAGACACACAGACACACACAGACACACACACACACACAGACACACACAGACAGACACACACACACAGACACACACACAGACACACACACAGACACACACAGACACACACACAGACACACACACACACACACAGACACGCACACAGACACACACACAGAAGGATGAACCGGAGACCGGTGAAATTGGTGCCCACGTGGGGTGGGGTGAGTGGGATAGCAGAAGGAAGAGGGGAGGCAATGAAGACGCCTCTGGGTGTCGACCTACCGTGCAGCTCGACTCGAGAGCCCTGCTAATATTTTACCTACTCCAAAAAGAAAATCAATAAAATCCACCCGGATGGGGGTGGCGATCTAGAATGGAATACAAACAGAAAATAAATAAGGCGACTTGCTTTCAACAACGAACACCATGACTGCTCGGAGGCACAGGGGGAGGCGGCGGGAGAACCACCCCAAACACCGTCCGGATGCGGCACGGCCGTCACCTCAGTGCACGGGGGTCGGTTCTGAGACCCCCCATCCCACCACGGATACCAACATCCACGGGTGCTCCAGGCCCTGAGACAGAGTGGTGGGGTGTTTGCATGTAACCTACGCACTTTGCCCTGCACACTTTAAATCACCCCTAGATCACGTGCAATACCGAATACCGTGCAAAAGCTGTGTAAATAGTAGTTATACCGCGTTGTTTAGGGAATAAAGACAAGAAAAAAAGTCTGTGCGTGTTCGGTACGAGCACAACCATCCGTTTCTTTCCTGAATATTTTTAACCTGCGGTTGGTCGAGTCTGTGGATGTGGCACCCAGAGACACGGGGCGGGCTGTGTTTGGGCTCTATGTCCTCAGGCTAAGGACAGAAATAACTCTCAACAAATGTCTAGTTCTAGGTAGGGTTTTTTTTTTTTTTTTCGTGGAGGCATGGCTTAGCGGCTTCGAAACTTGTGTTTTGGGTGCTCCAGCAACTCAGTGACTACGTCGTATCCTGGAGTCGGAGCTGCAGACATGGAAGGGCGGGCGGGGCAGGAGGATGTGACATGGGTCCCTAGTGGGGTCACCGGGACGCAGACAGACGTTTGCTGAGTGGGGAAGCTGCCGTCTGAGAACGGGACGGGCGCATCGCTGCACGGCCTCTTGCGGGATGGCGGGAGTGGCCCGTGTCCTGGTGCACATTCCAGCGGGGGGAAGGCCTGGGCCTCGCTGTGCGTGATCTTTTCCGTGTTGATGGCCGTTGAGTGTTTCTGTAAAGACACAAATGCAGGAGCCGGTTCCCAGGGTTCAAATCCTGGCTTCCCCCCTTGCTACACAGAAAACAGTCACATTTCCATGCCTCAGTTTCCCTGTCTGCGTCCTGGGTATCCCCCTAGCAAGTTGTGTGAGGGTAACGGGGTAACGTGTGTGAAGTACTTAGCCTGGTGACTGGCCCAGAGTGAAGCTCTTCATCAATTAGCTCTTTTCCCTCCTGATGAAAATGTGTATGTTTCTACAATTCAGTAGCAGAAATAGGTGCTCAGGTTGCTGGGTACAACTCCAGCTTTGGGACGGGCGGAGACATTTCGGATTGGTTTTTCCTTTATGAGATGCTATGTAACAGGGCCCCTTTTTAGGATTCTAGCAGAACTCAGCAGGGATGTTTGCAGAAGTCTGAAATCACTTCTCGGCTTCGTGTCTTTGAAGGGCAAAACCCTATTTTTCTTGAGGGCATCAATCTCTCAAAATCCTAAATGAGAAGGTAAATTTGAGACCAGAGCCTGGTGACAGCTGGAAACCCACACCTGGCAGCTGACAAGTAAATCGCAGCTGCGTGTTTGGGCTGCATCCTGGAGGGGGTGGAGGACGCAGGTCACACGGGCAGCGGGGGCTGCCTGCCCGGAGAGGAGACAGCCAGGGGGGCTTCTGTGGGGCAAGCAGAGCCAAGGATGGGCATGGTGCTGCTGCTTTCAAACGCTGTGGACGTCAGCGTCACAAAGCACAGCGGCCCACACCTCCGAGCAGCCCTGCCATTGCGGTTTAAGGCACAGAAACACGCCCTTTCCCCTTCGGAGATGCACCATGGCCAGGCTTGGACACATGAAAATAACAGTAAATAAATCATCAACATTCAGGAAAAATACCCCCGACGGCCCGTCCAGCCAGGTCAAAGCACTGTCCACTGTCCATGTATTTGGATATTTACGACTTTTTTTTTCCTACATAAAGCTGCTTTAATTTTTTCTTACAAAAAAATAACCGAGTTTTACATACTATTTAGATTCCCATTCTTGTCTTACAGCATTTTGTCATAAGCACTTCCAATGGCATTGAACAGCTCACCAGACCTTTGTTTTAAACATGCTACTTATTAGTTCTGCAGGCCTCACCGCGACAGCTCTGTGGAGGTGTCCTTGATATTCAACGGCATGCACACTTGCATACTGGAAGTGCACCGCTTGCTGAGTCTTGGCATGTGTCTACCCTGGACATCACCGCAGTCGCTGACGAACGCCTCCATCCTTCCCGGATCCCCTCGGGCCCCTTGGGAACCCGCCCTTCTGTCCCCTTCCTGCCCTGTCTTGTTCCCGGGCAGCCACGCTCCTGCTTTCTGTCAGGATGTGCTAATTCGCACTTTCTAGAGCTTTGTATACATTGATCTAGAGGGCACATACTCATTTCTCTCTGGCCTTTTTCACCCGGAATAATTATTCTGAGTTTCATCCGTGCGGTTGCGTGTGAAATAGTTCACGACTTTTCGTTGCTGAGTGGTATTCCACAGGACTGACGGCCCACAGTTTATCCATCCGCCCACCAGCTGGGGGACAAGTGGGTCGTTTCCAGCCTTGCGCCATTGCCAATATGGCTGCCGTGACCGTTCGTGTGCAGGTCTGCATGTAGATGTTTGTTGTGAAGAAACACGAGAGAGGAGAAGCACCTGTGAGTGGAACGGCTGGATCCCATGGTAGGCAGGCCTTGAGACTTTTGGAAACTACCACCCTGTTTCCAAGTGGCTGCCCTGTGTCACATTCCCCTCAGGCTCCAGGGAGGGCCCCTGCTTCTCCAGAACCTTCCCTGCATCCGGCAGGGTCTGTCTTAGTTTCAACAATCCTGTTAATGACAGGTGTGCAGTGGCTCTCGCCGTGGCTTCAACATGTACTTCCTCAATGACTAACGGTGTGGACCGTCTCTTCATGGGCTGATTTGCCATCTCTGTGTATTCTCTGGTGAAGTGTTTATATGTCTTTTGCCCACTTGTTTTCTTACTTTCTGTTATTGTTGAGTTTTGAGAGTTCTTTATATATTCTAGATACGAGTGCTTATTTCCGATGAGCTTCTCTGAGCTGTGCTTGTCTTTCATTTTCTTAACAGTATCTATGGAAGAGAAGTTTTAAATTTTGATGAGATTCCACTTATCAATGTCTTCTCCTGTGGGCTGTGCTCAAACTGTCGTATCTAAGAAATCTTTGCCTAGCCAAATTTTAGTCACAAAGATTTTATCTTTTGTTTTCTTTTGAACTTTTGTAATTTTAGTCTTTATATTTATGTCTATTATCCAATTGGAATTAATTTTTATATGCAGTATGAGGTACGGATCGAAATTCTTTTTTTTTGTTTTTCTTGGTTTTTGATATCCAGTTCTAAAATCATTTGTTGAAAACCCTACCCTCTTTCTGCTTAATTGCCTTCGTAACTTTGTCAAAACTCAGCTGTCCGTGTGTGTATTTCTGGAGTCTATTTTGTTCAGTTGATCTCTCTTTGTGCCGATATCACAGTTTCTATT
>CAUYPO010039364.1:0-31115 GCA_963574435.1 Cheirogaleus major
TCCCAGCTACTTGGGAGGCTGAGGCAGAAGGATCGCCTGAGCCCAGGAGTTTGAGGTTGCTGTGAGCGAGGCTGATGCCACGGCACTCTAGCCAGGGCAACAGAGTGAGACTCTGTCTCAAAAAAAAAAAAAAAAAAAGAAGAAATACAATCAGGCCTCACTGTCAGATCTCAGCCCCCCTGCGCCCCTGCAGCAAAGGCTGTGCGGCTCACTCTCAACGTGGCACAAAGGCAGCTCTGTGAACGTCAGAGAGGCGCTAAAGACACATTAGCTCCCGACTGAGACTGAACCCTGACCGCAGGGGAGAACCAGAAAGGGGAATGAGCGATTCCGGGTTATTTAACACCATCAGGATATTACAGGCTGTTCCGCCCTCAGGATGCAGAGAAAGCTCTGAAATGGGACTGCCTGGGGCTGAATTTTGGTCCTCACACTTATTAGCTATGTGGCAAGAGGCAGAATGGCCTTCAGCCTCAAGTTTCCTGACACGTAAAAGGAAGGTGATGGCAGTACAGCCTCACTGTGTGGCATGTGGAGATTGAATGGGATAAAATGCAAAAAGGGCCTGGCCTGCTGCTGTGAGCACTGCCAGTGAGCAGGCCCATGCGGGCAAAGGCTGACGCTGTGGCCTGCGGCTGGACATGCACACCAAGGCAGGTGTTGTACTGGGGCCCAGAGTACAACAAATGACCCTTCCTGCTCCGGGTCCAACCTGCTCCCATAGTCGCTTCCATCCGCTGCAGCGGCTACGGCCCACTTCTCCACCTCTCATCTGCCCTCACACACTCCTGTCCTTGGGGTCTGATGCCCCTGGGACCCGGCTCTTTCAGTGGAGTGTGCACTTGCCCCAAGCCTGAGACAACAGGGATGGCAGTCCCTGCCTCACTGGGCAGATCAGAGAAGGCAGGTACAAGACAATCAGAGAGACTCGCTGTCCCCACCCAGCCCTGAAGGGGTGGGGACAGAGGTAGGCAAGCTCACAGAACCACCAAACACCTCCACAAGGGAGTGTGAAGAGACATGAGCCAGGCCCCAGTGACACTGTCTGGCGCTCAAAGCCAGCCTCTTCTCAGGACCTTTCAGTTTCACAGGTCAGCAAATGCCCCCCTTCACTGTGCCTGTCTCTATCGCTTGTAACCAGTATCCACCCGATGCACCGGCCTTGCCCGACTCCTCCAGAGCACGCGGGGAACCAGCGTCCGGAGCCGCACAGGCCCTTCTTCCCACCCACCCTCACGAGGTTTTGGGGAAGATATCTGCACCCTCCCCCAGACTCTCACCATTTGGCCAGCAGAACGAGGGGGTGGCTGGGGCCGTGCACCAGACCCATAATGGAGTAGCCATAGTTGTGCCAGTCGATGACGAGTTTGCTTCCACAAAGGCAGCCCACAAACCAGCAGACAGCAATGCTAGGCAGGCCCGGGGGGTTCTAGGAAAGAGAGTCTTGAAGGAAGAGGAGGAAACCCAGACCATGGTCAACAATAAACTTGAGGGAAAACAGTTGTAACCCACTTGGCAAAGAGGTCACTATCTTTACAGAGCTCTTGATAATAAGCAGAAGACAGACCCTCTCTGCCACCAACACAGGTGTCAAAAGTCATAAAAGAAACAGAAGTGACCAACATGAAAAATCCAAGATCATTAGTAAGCAAGGAGACAAAAGATGGAACAAAAAGATGCCATTTGTCACCTATCAGAATGCAAACTATAAAAACACCTAACAGCAGCTGGTAGTGAAGGAAGAGACACCTCCACCCGGTGGGGGACGAAATGGACCAACCTTACTATAGGGCTATCCAGCAACATACCACCACATTTTACAAGTACGGAAACTTTGATAGAGCAATTCCACTGCTAGGAATTTATCCTAAGAAACTGGACGTGTGTAAAAGATGGATGTTCACTGTGCTCTTAGCTGCACTATTTGTAAAAGTAAAAAAAATCAGGAAGAATCTGTCCATTAAGATGAGACTACATAAATACATTCTGGTACATCAAATATTGGAATTCAGTGCAGCCCATTAAAAAGAAGATGCTTCTATATGTTAAAAATTGATGAAAGAGAAAGGTTAAAAGCATAATTCTAGAGCCAGACTGACTACTAGGTTCAAATCCTGACTCCACCACTTCCTAGCTGTGTGACGATGGGTTACTACTTACACAACCTCTTTGGGTCTTAGTTTCCTCATCTCTAAACTGTAGGAAATACATAAACCTACTTCTTAGGGTTGTTGTGAGGATTAAATGACTCAATACGTATAAAACACTTAGATATAATAAACACAATGTAAGACTCTATTTGTAATGACACAGAAAAACAGTATGAACGGGCACCATAAATACAATGGACACGTACCATAGGTTCCTAATCCTGTCTTTAAAAGTTTATACACACGTACACACACACACACGAATATATAATGTAGTATCAATCTATGCATTTTTAAAAGGTAGGAAAATAAAGAAAACAGTTAGTAGTAGTTCTCCCAGAGGAGGCAGAGGCTGACACATACCTGGAGAAAGATGTAGGCTGCTGGCTCCCTCCACATCAACATCCACAACAAATGCACTGCCTGAAATGCAACTTTGACTCCATACTGGAGAACTCGGGGCCCAACTGTGAGTCAGAAAACGCCTATGGTTAACAAAGGAGTTTTTGGCAACCTGCACACTTCACACACACACACACACACGCACACACAGATTCAGAGGAATCTGGAGTTGACTGCATCCTACCTGCAAGATTCTGAAGTTCTGTCAGCTGCACAATTTGAATTCTGTCACTCTGCAAGAGTTCATCATGGGGTTTGGAGTCTGAAAATGAGAATGTTCCCTTCAATGTACCAGATGTGGCAATCTAATTTAAAGTCAGATAATCTCCCAGCTCAGGCTGAATGGTGGAGAGTGTTTTGGAAAATAAGACTTTTCAAAACCTCTCTCTGTTCCTCACTAGCCAGAGCAGAGAATGAGGCCAATTCTTGTCCAGATTCCACCAGAATGCCCACAGAAAGAAGGACTAAATGTAATCCACCATTATTTAACACGATGCCTGGCACATAATAGGCACTCAATTAAACTGATCTGAATTCCCTGGATGGTGGAATTTTCCCATCTCACAGAGATCCCCAGGAAGCTCCACTCTACCCCCACACCCTGGGATAGCAGACTCTGAACAGGGACCCAGGCAACCAATGCTGTTCCCATTTTTCCCTGAGATGAGGTTGTGCTACCCTCTAACGATATCGACATAGAGAATAATGAAGGAGCAGGCACCCTACCCTGCACACCTGGGGGGAAAGGTGGACTTAAGAAGCAAATGAAACATCTGCCTGCAGAGCTCTGCGCTGAGGGATGAGGAATGAGAAAAGACATGTCGCCCATCAGCTCAGGCACTGCATGACAAGGGTAGTTGCACACAGATGTGGCTCCCAGCACTGGCCCTGGAGTACCTGCACCTGGGTTCCAGCCCCAGTCTTTCCACTTACTAGGAGAATTAGGTAAGATCATGCAATGGATTCGCTTAACTTAGCACAGTCCTGACATAAGGCAAGCGCTCCACTAACTCTGGCTGTTCCTAGCCACCCACCCAACAGAGGCTGGGCAGAAACCTGCAAACCGCCATCCCGGCCAGAACCGGCTCGTGCTATCTCGGAGAGCTGGCCAAAGGCGGGGACAAAAGGGGGATTCCGGTTTCCACCTCCTGGTCAGAGCCCAGGGCCTAACGCTGAGGGCAGCCTCCCTCCCTCGGCCACTCACTGCAGAACCCCAGGAGGGTCACGGAGAAGCCGTGCTTGGCCAACGACAGCGCGTGGTACTGCATGCGGGGGCTGCGGCCCACGTCGCCCAACACCACGACGAGCACGTGCCGGGCCGCGCGCCCCAGCTGCCAGCGCTTCCAGCCGCCCAGCAGCAGCAGCGGCAGCAGCAGGGACAGCGCCAGCAGGGCCAGGCAGGGTGCCGCCATCTTGGCGGGCCGGCAGCTGTCACGTGACCGCCCTTCCGCGGGCCCCGGCGCTCTGTGCGCAGCCGCAGAGGGAGCTTCCGGGGTGGGCGGGGCTGGCGGCGCGGGTGGGTTCCACTCGGGAAAAGTCATCAGGCTGCGAACTTACCTCTTCCTTTTTCAGGATGTTGGTTGCTTGAATAAGACATTTAAAATATAAAGAGGGAAAGGGACACAATAGAATGTAAAAACCCTAATAATACTTTTCAGTATCCATAGTTAGAAGGGAACATTTCCCCACTGACCCTCCAATTTCACTTCCCAAAGTAGCCGCAGAAAAGAGTCCAGCGAGCGTCCATGTGACAACCTTTTCCCTTTGAAAGCGGTTCCATGCTGAGAAACGTTGACAGCACAGTGGTGAAGCCACCTCATTGCCCGCCCCCCTGGCAGCTGCCCCAGAACCCGCAGAGCCACCACCTAAACCCGTGTTCGACAAACAAATGAGGCAGCGCTTCCTCCCTTGGTAAGAGCCTTCGGGCAGCACCCGAGAGACAGGGCTTGTGTGATGATGTGGCTCCTAGTGTCCCAGAACTCAGCTCAGGGCGTGGCACACTTCTCATCTGCCTTTCACAATAGCCCTGTGACCCCCCTTCTTGAGGATAAGAAGGTAAAGGTAACACTCTGAGCCAGACCTTGAAACCTGAGCGTTCAGGTGGAAAGGAAGGAAGAGTAAATATGCACAGGTGGGAGGGATGGGCAGTCGCTCTTGGGCAGCAGCATTAAACCTCCAGTGCTTGAGCGTCTTCTGCCTCCAGGTTGCATGTGCTGGGGGTGGGAGACTGGACACTCCTGTGATAGGATGGGCGGGGATCTGGAATCTCAGCCTCCGGGCTCCTGGCTCCTGCCTGACCTTGGGCAAGTCATTCCCAAAGGATGTGCTTTCCTCACCTGTGGATTAAGGGGGTGAGACCTCCTGGCGTAGAGAGCCCCTCTTGCTCTGATGATCTAAGAAGATTAGGACCAGGCACCATGGTGATGACAGACCAAGAGTAGATTGGTGAAGCCTGGGTTGGGAAGGAGTTGCAGTTGTGTCTCTAGAGAGAGAGGGGCTGGAGGCATCGCCAGCAAGGGCCGCTTCAGCACTGGGCCAGCCTCACTTGCCCTGCTGGCTCACTCGGTGTCTACGCCACATGAGATACCATCCTCCCAGTGATCGAGAGGGTATTGATAATTCACTTAACCCCCTCAGAGCCTCAGATTTTGTTCAAGGTGGTTGAGTACCCACCTCACAGGTTGTCTTAAGGATTAACAGAAGTAATGACAATGACGAGCTTCCCCTGGGACATGTGTTCTCAAGGGTGCACCCAAGGGGGAAAAAAAGGTTCTTGGAGAGCAAAAAAATCTCATTCTTGTTACATGTAAAGCACAGACATAAATGCAGTGCACAAGTTTATGGTAGACCTGCCATAGTAAAATTTCATGGAGGGGTGCATGAGGAACCCTCATACATGGCTGTGGGGATGTAAAATGGTCCAGCCACTGTGGAAAACAGTCTGGCAGTTCCGCAATAGTTTCAGCATGGAATTGCCACACGATCCAGCAACTGCATTCCTAGGGATATAACAAAGAGGATTGAAAACAGGTTTTCAAACAAAAACTTGTAAACAAATGTTTATAACAGCACTACACACGAGAACAAAAAGAAAACAACCCAAATGTCCATCACCAGATGAATGGATGAACAGAATGCAGGCTACCCATACAATGGGGTATTCTTCAGCCATAGAAAAGAATAAAGTACTGATATGTGCCACAACACGAATGAAACTTACAAACATTACACTGAGTGGGAGAAATCAGACACAAAAGGCCATACTTTGGAAGATTCCATTTATACGAAATATCCAGAACAGACAAATCCATAAAGACAGAAAGCAGAACAGTGGTTGCCAGGGACTGAGGAGGGCGATGGGGAGTGACTGCTAATGGATGTGGGGTTTCTTTCTGGGGTGATGAAAATGTTCTGGAATTAGTGATGGCTGCACAACTTTGCAAATATACTAAAAACCACTGTGAAATTGTACACTTTTAAAGGGTGAATTTTATGGTATGTGAATTACATCTCAATAAGCTTGTTATTTGAAATTTTTCAGGAATAAAATGTCTAAAAACTCCAGGGGTAGGGGAAAGGGCAATAATGAAGTGAAAAGTTTGAGAAACCCTAACCTAGAGCCCACAAAGAGCATTATATACACATTTTAGTGTTATTTTTATTATCACAGATCTGTAATCTCTTTTTTTATTTTTTATTTTTTTGAGACAGGGTCTTGCTCTGTCACCCAGGCTGGAGTGCAGTGGCAGCATCATAGCTCACTGCAGCCTCCAACTCCTGGACTCAAGCGATCCTCCTGCCTCAGCCTCACGAGTAGCCGGGACTCCAGGAGCGCATCACCACAGCAGGCTAACTTTTTTTATTTTTTGTAGAGATGGGGCCTCACTATGTTGCCCAGGCTGGTCTCGAACTTCTGGCCTCAAGTAATCCTCCTGCCTCAGCCTCCCAAAGTTGTAATCTCTTAACTGAAGCCCTTGGAGCCAGATATGTTTCTGAATTCAAAAGTTTTTGGATTTTAGAAAGATAACGTGGCACACATACACATAACAGTCCCAGCAAGGTTTGAGACAGCACTCAATAAAGCAACATGGACATGTCTGCAGGGAAACAGATGTGCATCACACCGATGTGTGAGTGAAATAAACGGGGCCTCTAGGTCCTCACCATCTGCTGCGGTTTGAATGTGTCCCCCGAAGTTCACACTCTGGAGACTTAATCCCCAGTGCAACAGGGTTAAGAGGTGGGACCTTTAAGAGGTGATTAGGTCAGAGGGCAGATCAGGTTCCAGGACTGATGCTGTGATTCCAAAAGTAGACTCCTGATAACACATGAGTCTAGCTCCTTCCCCGTCCCTTTCTCTCTCCCCCCCACCGTCGGATGACACAGCAAGAAGGCCCTCCCCAGATGCAGCCCCTTGATCTTGGACTTCCCAGCCTCCAGAACCATGAGCCAAATACATCTCTTTTCTTTATAAATTGCTCAGTCTCAGGTATTCTGTTGTAGCAGCACAACACAGACTAAGACAGTGTCCAGTACAGCCGCTACATGTGGCCACCAAGCCCTTGAAATGTGGACAGTGTGCAACGAAACGTGCAGCGAGTGTAAAATATGCACCGATTTCAAAGACTCAGTATGAGAAAAATGGAAATTAATCACTTTTATATTGATGACATGGTGAAATGAAAATATTTTAGATATATTGGATCAAATAAAATAGATCATTGAAATTAATTTCACCTTCTTATTGCTGCTTATTAAGATGTGGCTACCAGAAAATTCTGGAGTACATTCGTGCCTTGCCTTTGTAGTTCCAGCTCTGTTTCTCTTGGCCCGTGCCTCTCTCAGGAAGCTTGCCTCAGCTCAAGGTAGGTGTGCCCTCAAGTGAGTTTGTTCCAAATTTATTTAAAATAAACAAAATAACTTTGCTTTTCAGGGCTTTTTCAGGATTTCTGAGCTGCAATTGCTATTGCAGATCAAAGATCCAGCCTTTGACCTGGAGAAACGGGGCCAAGAAATGCAGGGTGGGCATCTCTCCCCAGCCTGTGGCCAGTGGGCTCGCGCCCAGGACTGGCCTGAACGCCACCCCCTTGACGACAGCCCCCTGCCACCAGCCACCCTTCCCAGACGCCTTTGCCCAGGCCACCCCAGGCTTCTGGGCAGTCCTGCCTGACAGCTTGTCTGCAGGTCTGCGGGGGAAGGCGGGGAGGAGGAGGCGGGAGGAGGGCGTGCAGAGGCGGTCTGGCCCCGCCACAGATCTTGGTGCTGAGCATGCGACCAGCCACGAGCAGAAGCCAGCCATGGCCAGCCCGGGGCTGGTGCTCCTGCTCTTACTGACAGCACTGCCACCGCTGTGGCCCTCCTCACTGCCATGGCTGGACACTGCAGAGGGTAAGGCCACCATTGCGGGCCTGATCCTGTCTGCACTGGAGAGAGCCACCTTCTTCCTAGAGGCGAGGCTGCCCGAAATCAACCTGGATGGCGTGGTGGGGTTCCGGGTGCTGGAAGGTGAGTGAGCCCCCATCCCCCTGGACTGGTCCCTGCGAAAACCAGCTCTCCTGTTGGTCCCCTGCCCTGCTCTGCACGTCTGGGACCAGCAACCTGCTGGCCCCGGAATAGCCTGCTTTGGCTCTAGGGAAAGAGGAGGTGGTGTGCTTGCTCTTCCTGGGCTTCTGGGGCCAGGCGGCTGTCATTGAATTTTTTAGAAGTAGAAAGGACTTAAAGAAACATGAGAAAACATTTGGAAACTATTATTCTCTGGGAAGGAAATGATCCATTTGACATTCTCCCCACCCCACCCAGACATGCCACAAACATGGGGGCAGGGAGCATGTCGCTTTAACGGGGACATGTGGGAGGGTCCCTCCCCTTTCAGGAAGGCAGCCGCACACAAGACTGGGGACCCTCAAGGTCACGTTCCAGCCCCGGCTTCCTCTGCTTCCAGCCAAGCCAGTAAAGGTTCTGTGAAAAAGCCAAGTGTTTGTTTCTCTTTGAGAGACATAAGATCCCCAAGGAGTCTGGACAGAGGCCAGGGCAAACAGGGACACACACACGAGCACACACACACACACACACACACACACGCCAGAGTTGCAGCGAGCCCCTCCCACAGACCACCCTGGCCAGAGCGGCAGAGCCCCCAGGCCTGGTGCAGGCCGGGCCGTGGACATCTCCCCAGCCCCCCTCTCTGCTGCCAGCGCAGTTCTCCACCCACCCAGGATCAGGGGGAGCAGGAGGCCCCGGGACGACCTGCTCCCTCTCGGTCACGGGGACTCCCCAGTGTCCCTTCCCCACCC
Source organism: Cheirogaleus major (assembly GCA_963574435.1). Taxonomy (NCBI): domain Eukaryota; kingdom Metazoa; phylum Chordata; class Mammalia; order Primates; family Cheirogaleidae; genus Cheirogaleus; species Cheirogaleus major. Next base: position 8,846 of record CAUYPO010039364.1, read on the forward strand.
CTGGAGAGCCCCAAGATCCTGCCCCTCCTGCCAGGCTGGGGCCAGGGCAAGGCAGGAGACACACCCAGGGTCCCGGCACTTAACCCCAGCCCTGTCTAGAGACTGCTCTGGAAATGAAGGACAAGCATAATCTCACGTTACGGGCCGGCTCCCCCACCAGCCCGGCGGGCACCACGGGACTTTTAGGGGCCCATGGAAATGTTTTATTTCTTTTAAAATAAGAAGAAAGAAATGAACTTTTAAATGGAAGAAAACGTTTTAAAATATAATATAAATGTACTCGTCTTTATACCGTCAGAGTTGTGCGATAGAATCTGTCGGGTATCTTTCTAATGGAGGAAGGGGCCCATGGGGGCTGAGAAGTGGCCTTGCCAACAGGTGCTCCCCGGGCACCTGCCGAGTGGCTCAGAGGTGAGGAAACTGAGGCACAGAGTTCAGGTGCCTCCCAATGCCTCACAGCTAATGGGTGGTGGGACTAGAGTTCAGATCGACCTGGTGTACCAGCCCCCAGGGGACCAAGTGGCACTGTATTGACTCGTGTCCATCCTTGGTGGCCAAGCACAGTGCCAGGTGTGCAGCAGGTGTTGAATTAGCGCTCGGGAAACTGAGGGACCGAATCTTGTCAGCAGCAGCCCCAGAGGTCTGTGGCTCCTTACGGAGACAGATGGGAGTGGCAGGTGGCTCCCACGGGGGCAGGTGTTTCCGGGCGCGTGTAACAGCACAAGCTGCCGCTCCCAGGAGCCTGCTGGACTCGGGCACTGCTGGACGCGGGCTCTGCCGGACGCTGGCACACCCTGTGTGTGTCGCATGGGCTACTCTGCCGCCTTCTGTCCACACCCTGAGGCTGAGTGGACAACAGTCACACACTCATGATTGTTGTCCACTTTGTACCGATGAGGGGTGGGGTTCTCTTAGCCAGTACTGGGCAGCACTGACCGGCAGTGTGGCCCCACGCAACAGCCCCAGACCAGCTGCCCTCCTCAGAGCCCCGGTAGGTCTGGCTCCACCACTGCTTGCGTCCCCCGCACAGCTCCGCACCCTCCCCTTGCGAGATTCTATTGCTGTGCAGCAGATCCCTGGGAACGCCGCAGCAGATCCCCGGGAACGCCACTGCTTAGAACAATGACAGCAGCGAGCTGGCCCTGGAGGGAGCAAAGGCAGTGCAAGCCGCCCAGAGCAGGGCTTCAGAGCCCGCCTGCCTGGGTTCATGTCCTGGATCTGTCCGCACATCAGCCCTCCAGGTGGATGGGGGCACCACCGGGGTCATGTATGTCATGTATGTCATCCCACCTGTAGGGCTCAACGCTTGTTGGCTGTTAGCGCTTTCCGTCTGTGAAAGCATCGAGTGTTCTCGACTAAGGGCAGCGACTCCCTCAGCTGCCTCTTTCCGAACAATGAGCGCCAGGTGGGCAGGCTCTGGGTCCCACTGGACTTTGTTGACCCGCAGCAGGCACAGGAGGAGATACTTTGACATGCCCAGGCCCCTCCCCATCGGCACTGCCAAGCCAGTGCTTCCTCCCTGAAGGTTTGCTTGGCGAGGGAGCCAAGGGCGTGGGGGTTACAGAGCCTGCAAGACTCCATCGGCATCCTCCTTAACCTAGTCCACTCTCCCTCGCCGTTTCTACCTGAGGGCAGCTACCCCGCCTCCTCTCTTACCCCTCAGCCCTGCGCTGAGGCTAGCCCTCACGTCCCCCCACTTTCTGGCCACCCCTTGTCTTCTCTCTCCCCATCACCATTCTCTCCCACCCCTACAAGACCACTGCTAACCCACAGGGCATCTTTGTGGGAATTAGAAAAAGGCACCCCCTTCTGCAAGTCACTTGACTGCCATCTGCTGGGAAATTGTCTTAATACATATACAAACCCATGATATGAATGTATCACCCTTTTGTGCAGTGCACAACCAGCACAACTGTACACAGTGGCTCTCCACCCTGAAATCTGAATCCCTCCCTCATTTTTCCTCATGTTTAGCAAGACCCTAAGTCTCCTTAATTAATACTAATGGCTAAACTTTATTAAGTGCTGACTTTGCACTATGGATAGTACTAAATCCTCCCTACACATTAGCTCATTTAACCCTTACAACATCCCTCCAAGAAGTACCAAGCTCTTGGCCACCACCTTCCACCACTCTGACCCCCACACTGCTCCCCTAGATCAGCCCCACAAAGGCCCAATTTCCAATAAGCTCAGCAAATCCCTCCCCCTTGTGTGCTGGGGAGGCAGGGAGGCCCACAGTAAACATTACAACCTGGGATATTTTTTCCCACCCACATGGCTTGTCAGACAGTGGAATGAACAAATTCTGCTCCCTCCCAGGGCAGCTAAGAAGCGTCTGGGCGGAGTGGGCCCAGGACCCCCTGCTGCAGCCACTGAGCCTGCGCGTGGGGACGCTGGCCGCGAAGCTGGAGTCGCTCCTCCAAAGATCCATCTTCTACCTCAAGCTGAGTGACCCCGAGTACCTGAGAGGTAATTGCACGGGTGGAGTCCCATTTTCCCGGAACGCGGCATCCAGGCACATTTACTGAAATAGCCAGTGTGGGCTTCTCCTGGTGCAAGGCAGGGTCAGAACAGTCTGTAACCTGCTTGTCACCTGTCCGCAGAGCAAGCCTCAGGCAGACCCTGGGGACATTCGCTCATCCTTGACTTCACACTCAGATGACCCCCCGCCTGCGCAGAGGGGGTGGGAAGTGGCAGTGTGTGTCCTCAAACTCCCATCCAAGCTCAGGGCCTTCATCCTAGACCAGAGTGGAGGGTCCAGTCCGGTCTGTCCCAGAGGGTGGACGTCCAGGTGGCAGGCAGTTCAGCCTGTGCACAGCAGATGCTCGCGTGTTGCTGGTGCCTCTCTGTGCCTTAGCACGTGGGGAGACTCGCGCCTCACCGGCCTCCAGTGACCCAACAAAGGTCCCATCCAATAAGCCTGGCCTGAATTGGGGCTCGGGGGACACTCATAAAACCAGCCCCTCTGTGCAGGTCCAACCCTGTGCGCACGGGTGAGTGGGGACATTGTCAGCCAGCCCACGATTTCCGCTCACACAGTGGCCCAGCTGCAGGTGACCATACCTCAGCCCCTCCTGGCACGGGCTGGCCTCCCTGCAGTTGAGGTCCCCCCAGGCCTGGTCCCTGGCACCATCCTAGCCCATGTCACCGTGAAGAAGCCCCTTGGCTGGGCGTCTGTTTTGTGAGAGCTCCACTTTCTCTCCAAACCCAGCTCCAGACAGGACCGGTTTTGCACGTGTCAAGCTCCCATGGGTGCAGTGGGTTTAGTCAAAGCCTGTCCCAACACTGTTCCTATTGATTAGGGAGGGAAATGGGGTTTTGTTTTGTTTTGGTTTGGTTTTTTTTACGAAAAAGGAGCTTCTCGAGTGTTTCAAACCCAATCTGAGACCAGCGGGTGGGGCCTAGTGCTCCCAGTGCGCTTGGGTGGGCAGCTCCTTGGCCAGGCGCCACAGCACCCCCAGCCCGGCCTCTCCTCCCGGCCAGAGTTCCAGCCCGCCCTCCTGCCCGGCTTTTGGAAGCTGCCCCGCGCCTGGACCCGCACCGACCCCTCCCTGGTCTACCCCACCTTCGAGGCTGAGGACTCGTTCTCCGAGGACAGCAGCGACTCCTGCCTGGTGGGGCTGCTGGGAACCCGGTAGGGCCCCCGGGCTCCCCCCACGCGTCCCCACGCGTCCCCACGTGCCCCAGGGTTTGTGCAAACCCAGGCGAGGCTCGCAGGAGGGGGCACCGCCCCGGCCCCACAGCGGGTCCTTTTGCAAACCTCGTCTGAGCGCACCCCCTCCCGCGCAACTTCCCCATGCGTCCCTTTGTTCCCTGGACAAAGTCCCATTTCCTCCATGCCCTGCTGGGTGACCCCTCCGACCTGGCCCCTGGGCCTCCTTTCATCCTCTCCCTCCACTTCAAAGCCTCTGCTCCTCCTGCCGCCCTCCCCGCTCCTCCCCTGCGCCTAAGTCCCTGGGCCCCCCAGGACCGGCGCCAGAGGCCTGACTACAGAGCATAACCGCCCCTGACCCAGCACACTCGGCAGCTTCCCCGGGGCTCTGCCGCACTCTGGGAGCCACAGTCAGTTCCCAGTTGTCTGGGGGCCTGTCTCCCCGGGGCTGCAGGTCCGGGAGGCGGGACTGAGCCGACCTTGGCTGACCGGTTTACCCAGCTGCTGGGTGGGCTCGGAGCCAGGCCCTGGGCAGAGTGGCAGCAGCTGCCGGTCACATCCTCTCTGAATCCTTCAGAGAGGGGTTTGGGCCAGGGCACGCTGGCCCACCCCTGTTGCCTGCCTTTCTAGGGCGGATGGCGGGCCAGGCGGGGGAAGAATGAGCAGTGTGGTGCTGCCCCAGGCCGGCTGGATTCAAGTGTCCGCTGTTTGGGGCAGTGCTGGGAAAGACGTTATTGAGAGTCCCGTGGGGCAACAGGAAGTCTCAGCCCCTGGTGGCTTCCCCAACCCCAGGATAGCTCCAGCGTCACCTCCCCTGTGCCAGGGGTGCCAGAGTGAGCAAGTCAAGGTGCAGGACACCTGTATTTGATCTGGCAAGCCTGTGCCTAGCTGGGGGCCTGGAACCTACTGGGGATTCCAACAACTGGTGGGGAGGTCACAGCCTGGGGGTGCACAGGGCAGGAATGGGGCGCCACCCTAACAGCCCGGCGGAACCACTCTGCCCCCAGGAATGACAGCAGCCAGCCCTGCGGGCTCTCGGACTCCTGCAGGGCCCTCATGACCAAGCCGGGCTGCTCCGCCTACTGCCTGTCCCACCAGCTGCTCTTCTTCCTCTGGGCACGGATGGTGAGTGCCGAGCGCCCAGCCACGGGAACGGGGAGGAGAGACAGGGGCTGCTGGCAGTGCACTCTGTGTGCCACACACCAGGACAGCAGGCAGCCCTTTGGGTTTGTGCCCCAGACGTCAGGAGGGAGAAGGGAGAGCCCCTGCCACCCCGCTGTGTGACTGAACTGCTCCCGTAGCGGCGGGGCTGGGGAGGGAGACTGGGACTCTGCTGGACCGGCAGAACCAGATAGCTCTGTGCGCTGAACTGCGTCACGGGGCATCAGAAAAACAAAACGAGAGATACAGAGAGAGAACAAAAGAGAAGTAGCCGACAGAACTCCGTAAATCACGAGTGAATGGAAAAGGACTCCTGACAAAGTCTGCTGAGAGCTGCTCTCGGGAGAGCAGCCCAAGTGGTGGCAGACAGTGGACTGTCCTTAGCTGTAGCCAGAAGAAGGTCATTTGTGCGGGCCGGGCTCACACCTGTAATCCCAACACTCTGGGAGGCCGAGGCGGGAGCACGGCTTGAGCTCAGGAGTTCTAGACCAGCCTGAGCAAGAGCGAGACCCCGTCTCTACCAAAAATGGAAAAATTAGGCAAGTGTGGTGGCGCATGCCTGTAGTCCCAGCTACTCGGGAGGCTGAGGCAGGAGGATCGCTTGAGCCCAGGAGTTTGAGGTTGCTGTGAGCTAGGCTGATGCCACTGCACTCTAGTTGGGTCAACAGAGTGAGACCCTGTCTCAAAAAAAAAAAAAGTTTGGGAGAAGGAAAGAGGAGAGAATCAGAGCATGCCTCCATCCTGCTGTTGGATACTACCCCTCTCGGAATTTATCGACAATTTCTATGGCAAAATGACACAAAGGAACAACTAGATTGAAATATCAAGGAAGTTAGCCTCATATTCGTTTGCTTGTATTAGCCGCATTTTTAAAAACAAAACTGAATTTGTTAGGGAAAAAGAGGGGGAGGGTTTAAAGGTGTGAACCCGCAGGCTTCAAAAGAAGTTTCCCGGCAAGCCCCCACCTGGCTCTCCCAAAGGTCCCGGGAGACCTGGGTGCACAGCGCCCCCCTGGGGCCTGTGAGGCCAGGCATGAGGCGTAGACGTGTTCTGGATCAAATCTAGGCAGAGGGTCTGTCCTTGAGGTCCTGGGATCTAAAGCCTGTCGGGGGCTGGGGGGAGCCCAGCCTCACCCAACCCCCACCTCTCCGGCCCCCAGTGATCTTCCAAGCCCAAAAATAATGATAATAATTTTAATATATATATTTCTTTATATAGAAAGGTAGGGTTCATGATCTCTACTCAAAAAATATTATTCAGTGTCCAGAAGTTTTTAGCTGAAAAGGTACTCACTCTTCTTGTTTGACAGAATTTTTAAATTATTATTATTATTTCTTTGCAAACTGTGACAAACCAGTATTTTTGTAAATACAATAAAAATAAAATTACAAGGAAAATTACTTTATTAGAGAAAACAGGTAGAAAGTGACTCTGACCATGACTGCAGAGATTTCTGAAGCTTCCTCTAAACTCCTGTCCTCCCTGGTGTGGGGTAGCAGCCCCCGGGCCGGGGCCCACACTTTGAGTATCCCAGACACCGCCCGTGGGGTGAGTCCAGATTTGGAGCGTGCTACCCCCTCGTGTCTCGGGCATCGTGTCGGGCACCTCCTAGCTGTGTGCTCCACACACGCCAGAGCCCCGCTAGGGCAGATCCTAGCAGCCTCACCCTTTCCCAGGCAAAACCCCCAAGGCTCAGAAATGTTGATCTAGCAGGCCAAGGCCACACAGCTCCTGAGCGGCAGAGCTGGGACTGGAAGCCAGCCCTCTATGCCCCCCAGTGATGGAGCCCCAAGCAGGCTGGGAGTGTTGGGGGGGGACACAAAATCCCAGAGAAAGGAGACAAGACCTACCCCCACCACAGCCCCGTGCAGGACCATCTCAAGTCTCGGCCCATAACAGGGTGTGTGTCTGTCACCTGTCACCTGACTTCCTCGTCTCTGGTGTTTGTCCCCCAGAAGGGATGCACCGAGGGGCTGTTCCACCAGAGCCAGCACTACATCGACCTCTTCTGCGCCAACATGATGGACCTGAACCGCAGAGCTGAGGCCATCGGATTCGCCTACCCCACCCGGGACATCTTCATGGAAAACAGTGCGCCTGGCATCCTGCCCTCCCTCGGGACAAAGCAGCAGGGTGTCCGTGATTGGGGCCCGTGTGTTCTCGCACGCACACACAAACACACACACACAAACATGCACACAAACACACACGCACAGAGTTGCCAGATTAAGCAAGGAAATATATAGAGTGCTCAGTTAAATTTGAACTTCAGATAGGCAACTAATACATTTTTAGGGTAAATTCATCCCAAATATTGTGTGGGATATACTTATACTAAAAAATTGTATTTGTTGTTTATCAAAAATCCAAATATAACTGGGCATCCAGTATTTTACCTGCCACTCTGTGACAGCTTCCTGTCCCCAAAGGCTAACCCAGTGGCAGAGCTCTGGACAGACACACAGACTAGCTGACTGCCAAGCAGACCCTCAGCGCCGTAGAGGTGGGGCCGAAAGGGAGCCCCCGGGTGGCTGCTCTGTGGCTGCCTCCTTCCAGCCCGTGTTGAACATCCACCTCCTGGCGCTGCCCCGCCCCGTGGGAGGAGGCAGGTGGCACCGTGTGGCCTGGGGGAGGGGGAGGAGGTGGGCAGGCCTGCAGAGGCCCCCTGTCTTTGCTTCCAGTCATGTTCTGTGGAATGGGAGGCTTCTCGGACTTCTACAAGCTCCGCTGGCTGGAGGCCATTCTCGGCTGGCAGAAGGCGCAGGAAGGATGCTTCGGGAAGCCTGGTGAGCCGCGCTCCTGCCCTGGCTGGCGGGGGTGGGGGCGGGTTTCCAGGCCAGGTGGGGAAACAACGCATCGGTATGAGGGGTGCTGAGAGAGATTTGTAACATGCATGTGCGGGCACACACAGACACGCGCACAGACGCACACAGAGACATGCGCAGGCGAAAATGGGCTCAGAGCCTTGGGAGCCAAAACTCTGCAGGATGAGGGGCAGTCTTGCTGGCAGTTGTTGGCCCCCTGCACCTACATCAACTAGTTCATTCCTGCAACAAGTATGTATGGAGCCTGCGAATGTGCCAGACGCCCTCTAGGCTCTAGGGAAAACCAGAGTCCTTTGGAAAAGAGACAGAAACCACTTGAACAAACCAATAAGGGAAACAACTGCAAGTTCTGGTAAGAGCTGTGAAGGTGACAACAGGCTGAGAAAGAGGAGCACACGGGGCAGCTTCTTTAGGTCGGGTGGCCAGGAAGGGCCGAGGTGACACTTGTCCAGCCGTGGGACACTTGACAGCTGGTTCTCTTTGGAGTGAGTCACTTCACCTCTCCGAGCCTCAGTTTCCCTGTCTGTAAATAAATGTGCATAATAATATCCACCTTCCTGAGCTGTGAGGGGAGGGGACACAACACACATGAAACCGCCTGGCCCGTGCCACGTGCAGGGAAAGTGCCGGCGTCCCAAACGAGCAGCTTGATGCTCTAAGATGCAAACGCTTTTGCAATAAGAGAGTCTGTTTTTAAAACAGAGTTTATAAAATGAAGATTCCTAAGCCCCTGAACCTATAGAGTAAGCAGTTCTGAGGTCCTGTGGAACTTGCATTTTTTTTTCACTTTTATTATTATTTTTAATAGATACATAGTAATTGCACATACATATACATACGGGGTACGGCGTGATATGTCCAAACATGTATACGATGTGCAGTGATCAAATCGGGCAAATTAGCAGATCCATCTCCTCAAACATTTATCATTTCTTTGTGTTGGGAACATTCAAAATCTGCTCTTCCAGCTATTTGAAAATGTACAATAAATTGCCGTAAATTATAGTCACCCTATAGAGCTATAGAACATAGAATTTATTCCTCAAATCTAGCTGCACTTTGGTATCTGTTAACCAATCTCTTCCTATCCTCCCCCCTCCCTCCACTTGCCCACCTCTAGTAACCACTATTCTATTCTCTAATTCCAAGAGATCAAATTTTTTGCCTTCCACATGTGAGTGAGAACATGCAACATTTGTCTTTCTGGGCCTCACTTATTTTACATAATATCCCTCAGGCTCATCATGTTGCTGCAAATGACAAGATTTCATTCATTTTTATGGATGAATAGTATTTCATTGTGCATATATACACCACATTTTCTTTATCCATTCATCTGTGGATGGACACTTAGGCTGATTCCCTATCTTAGTTAACGAGAATAGTGCTGCAATTTACATGGGAGTGCAGATATTTCTTTGACATACTTATTTCCTTTCCTTTGGATACGTGCCCAGAAGTAGGATTGCTGGATCCCAAGTTTTGAAATCTATTGCACCATAGTCAATAATAATGTGTATTGTATATTTCAAAATACACAGTGGTGCAATCATAGCTCACTGCAGCCTCCAACTCCTGGGTGCAAGGGATCCTCCCACTTCAGGCTCCTGAGTAGCTGGGTCTACAGGCACGCACCACTATGCCGTTTGCCTATATGTTTTAAGTGGGGGATTTAATCCATTTACATTAAAGATTATTGTTGATTGGTGAGGACTTAACTCCTGTCATTTTGTTAATTGTTTTCTGGTTGTTTTGTGTAGCCTTTGTTCCTTTCCTCTCTTACTGTTATCATTGCTATTTGGTGGTTTTCTTTAGTGATCAGGTTTGATTTATTTCTTTCTGCGTTATGTATCAGCTCTACCAGTGAGTTTTATACTTTTTGTGTTTTCGTGATAGTGATTATTGTCTTTTTGCTTCCAGAGGTAAGACTCCCTTGAGCATTTCTTGTCAGGCTGGTCCAGTGGTGATGAATTCCCTGGGTTTTTCCTTGTCTTAGAGGAACCTACATTTTTTTAACTAGTGCCTCCAGCCATTCTGATGGTGGGCGTTTGGAGGAACACAATTTGAGAAACCATCAGATGACAAATTTAGGTTACGTGGCTATGTGGAAGGATCTATAGACAGCTGCAGGAAGAAACTTCTGGAAGAAGATCTAAATTACTTGAAGTGTTGTGAGGGGGAGAGGTCTAGTGAGTAACATTTAAAAATACATCTTGGAAAAAAAAATCCATCTTGAGAAGTTCACCTTTTGCTCTTCTCCCAGATGTTAAAGATGAAGAATTATCTAAAGCTATTCAATACCAACAGCATTTTTTGAGACGAGTGAAGAGGCGAGAAAAACAATTTACAGGTAATGAAAATACCCAAGGGATCTTCTTAGCATGAAACTGAGACATCCTAGCACAACAAAGGCCTGTGCTCATTCATTCTCTTTTATACCCAAGTTTCCTTCAATGGAAAAAAGGCCCCTGGCATCACCAAAGGGGCGCAAGTCAGACTGCCTTCATGTTTAGGAGGTGGAGGGAAGGGTAGGCATCTCTGATGGCCTCCTCTTAGAAAGTGGGGAGTCCAGAGATACTGCCCCCAGTTAAAAAAGAATAAGAGAAATTTCTATTGTTGTTGAAAATCACAAAGATAACCGTTCTCAGCTAAGGTCTGGTCAGGAAAATAGAACCTACATTGAGAACTTCAACAGAAGGAATTTAATATAGGGAACTCGTTTCAGAAGTGTTAGACGAACCAAAAACAGAGAAAGTGAGAAAACCCAGAGATTAACTATTGCAGGAAGCTACGCACTACCCTCCCTGGAGCTGGAGGGACAGCAGGAAGGGGTGTTAGCCGACCTGCAAGAGCAGGATACAGAGGAGACATATAGAGGGGGCAAGAAACACGCCGGCTTCTCCCCTGCACCTCCTGTTGTCAAACCTAACTGCAAACCAGTGGGCAAGGCAGCCTAAGAAACATAGTTTGGAGGGGTCTGCGTGCTGGGGTTTGGAGCCAGGAAAGGCAGGAAGGGATCAAGAAAGGAGAGGGGACTTTGATGCCAACTTCTTTTATTAATGAAAAGCAGGGAGGACGGTGGAAGAGCCAGCTCCCAGAGTAGATGTTTGACATATGTCTGTAAATGATTCTGGTAACTAAACATCTCTCCATTGACCCCTCTCTGGCCTCACTGTCTACCTGCCGGGAGAAAGGGGAGGGGAGCAGAAGCACAAATTCCCTGGGTTCATTTTGTAGCTGCCACCAAAGGCTGTGCAGGGGAAGGGAGAGGAGCTCTCAGGAGACTTCCAGAGGCCCCTGCCCTGGCGAGGCCTGCCTGAGGCAGAGCAAGCTGGGGCTGCCTGTGGCTGGGGTGACTGGGGACTTCTGTGCACCCCCTGGACAGCTGCCCCCTCCCTGGAGCCCAGCAGCCCAACACGAGGACTGTGCTGAGGCCAGGGAGGGAGCTGCAGAAACCCCAGAGCCCACGGCCTTTCCTGGGACCCCTCCAGGTTCACCCACAGCTCAGCAAATTGCCTGGCAGTGGTGCGTTCATTCCCGTACTTGTGACGCACAGCCGTGGAGGCAGCTGGCGGAGAGACAGACTAAGGGCACAGAGTTTGAGGTCAGGCTGTCTGGGTCTGAATCCAGCATCTGCCCCTTACTCGCTGTGGGAGTCACTCGCCCTCTCTGAGCTTCAGTTTCCTCATCTGTAAAATGGGCACCAAACTGTGCCCCTTACATACGGCTGCTGGGAATTAATACCTGATCTTCATGCAAAGTGCTGCCCGTGGCATTTGGTGTACAGTAGGCCACTGATACTCGTAAACTGTCAGGGTAGGCCACTGATACTCGTAAACTGTCAGAGTTAGTAATTTAGCACCTTGAAATCTGCATTTCCCTCCCTCCCAGGGACCTGTCTGGGGTCTTTCCCTTCTCAAGGTCTTTCAGCAGGGAGGAAAGTCATCCTGGCTCCCTCGCCTCTGAGCACACAGGTTGTGAAGCCAAAGGTGTGCAGCCCACTTTGAGCTCAGAGAACTAAATACATGCGGGGGAGGGTACCGTCTCAGGCAGGGGCTCACGCCTGAGACTCTCACTCCATGAGCCGTGAGGTCACGTGGGACTGGACAGGCCACAGGTGGCTATGAGGGGAGCCACGGGGGTCAAGAAATGAGCTGTGTTGAGTGAGATGTGCAACATATGGGGGATGGTCATGCTTGAGGCTCTGCCTCGAGAGGGGAGGGAGGCATGGGCAATATATATAACCATTATATTTGTACCCCATAATATGCTGAAATAAAAAAAAAAAAGAAATGAGCTGTGGAGTCACCAGGGCCAGGGAGCTCAGCTCTGCACCCTGAGCGTCAGTTTCCCATTTTAGAAGATCTTATGCAAGGCCCGAGATAAGGTCTGTCTGGTGCATGCGGCTGATTGAAGTAGGCCATCGGGGGACAGGCTAAGGCCAGGGGGAGCTGGACAAGGCAGTGGTCTCAGGTCAGATCCCACCAGGGGTGGGGGTGGGGGTGGGGATGGTTTGGAGCATAAATTGCACCCCCAAGTTATCCCCCTGAGACCGGGCGGCCGGGCTTCTGCATCCCTGTGTGAGTAACTCATTTGGGAGGGGGCATACCCCAGGCAGAGAAGGGAGCCCTCAGCAGCTGGTGGGTGGGCGCCCAGCCAGGCAAAGGGAATCTAAGGGGACACCAAAGGGTCCACACGGTGCAGTGGGAGTTGGCGGGGTGACATCTGAAAAGCACTCACACTGTGTTGAATAAAGGGCCAAGGTCGCCAGCACCCGGCACTCACAGGGGTGTCTCTCTCCAGATGGCTGCTCCACCCACAACACAGCCACGGCGGTCGCGGCCTTGGGTGGCTTCCTCTACGTCCTGGCAGAATTCCCTCCAGCACACAGAGCGCCCAGACCGTCCACACCAGCACCACCAAGCAGCCACTGAGACGACGGTTCCAGCCTGCTGCCCCGAAGCTGAACAGACCCCCTTGAGTCCTCCTTCCTTAGGTCCCCGGGGTGGGTGGGTCACATCCTGAGAAGGAGGCAGCTGAAGAGAGAGGCGGGCAAAGCGGCCCAGGTTCACATCTCAGGTGGTCTGGAAGCCCCGAGGGCCGGCGGGAGCTGGGAGGGACCCTGGGGTGTGAGATAAATAAACTTAGAGCGCAACTGACCTGGAGTTGAGTCTTGTTTCTCGGCCTTGAGGACAACCTTGAACAACCTCTAGGTCTCTGTTTCGAGTCTCCAATCCCACTCAGGGATGCCCATACACTGGAGTCTTAAAGGCTGTCTGCTCAGGTATCAACTACGGCATCTGTCCCAGTGGAAGAAGGAAGGTCTCTGAAGAGAACAGTCTGAGTCACGAGCTAGAACTCGAGAGACGCCCACGAACGGCAGCGCGTACTAACTTGTGCATCCCGTGCAAAGAGCCCTACGGTATCATCACGTCACGTCGAGGTCACGTCATCTCACAAAAGGTAGCACTGTGTAGCACAGTGGCTGATGGTGTGGTTCTGCGGCCAGGCTGCCTGGATTCAAACCCCGGCTCTCTGTGTCCTGGAGGAAAGTCACTAATTTCTCTGTGACTCAGTTTCCTCATCAATAAAATCGGAATACTAACAGCACCTGCCTCAATATCACCTCCACTGCGGGAGAATTATGTTTGTAGAGTACTGAAACCAGTGCCTGGAACACACCGAGTACCAGGTAAGTGTTACCCGCTGCCACAGGTGATGATGTCCCATTAGTTGGGGGCTTGCCCCAAAGCAGCGGGAAGCAGCAGCGGACGCTTCAGCGTTTCTCGCATTCCCAGCTCACGGCTCTCCCCCACGCTCTGACTCGGTGTGACTACACCTAAACCAGTTAGCTGGAGGGCTGACACTAATTTGCCATTTGAGAAAAGACTTTCTGGAACCTTACTGTGGGTTCAGGTGCTGTCTGTGGTGCTGTCGACCACCCAGAATCAAAATTAGACTCCAGGGTAGAAAAACACGGTGAACGCTCCGGCCCTCGGGCGGCGAGGTTCTTTAATCACTTCGGTACGAGCGTCGACTATAGTCAACAGCCACAGATGAACCCAAGCCTTGACTTTAGCCGACAGCCATGATATGAAGGGGCACAGCCGAGCGTCGACTTTAGCCGACAGCCAAAAGCTTTTACTTTTACAGCTCTTATCTCTGCAGTTGCAGTGTGTACGTTCAGCTAGCAAGTTACTATGAATCTGTGACCTTTTAACAAGTCCTTAGTAGGAGTTATTATAGTTATTTTCCCAAAGCTGCCTGTAGAGTAAAACAAGCTTTCAGTGCTTTAAAGCTTTCCTCATCACACAAGAGCAAAACGGATCCGTCGTCAATGCGCAGCACACACTACCGTGCGGACTGTGAGTGCCGCTTTGGGCGAGGCTTCGCGGCCGGTGAGCGCCGTACTGAAGTGGTTAATAAACTTCATTTTTGAGCTTGCCTTGCTTTGGCGTGTCTGGTCATTCTTCGGCCATGGGTGGGCCAAGAACCAGCACTTCAGACTGAAACCTGACACCTCCTCTATTCATCCAATAAATACAGATTGAGAACCTACTGTGCGCCAAGCTTTGCTTTGGGCATGGGAGATGCCACTGGGAACAAAAACGAGCGTGTGTTCCCTTCCATTAACTCCAGAAATACCTGTGAGCACTCACTGTGTGCCAGACACTGTTCATAGAGCTGGGACACGGACGCGGTCTCTGCCTCCAAAGATGTGACAGTCGGGGGGTGGGGGGCAGATATAGGAAACAGTCCTGATCAAAGGACTCCATTGTATGATAGAGGAAGACGGGTCCACTGCCTAAGCATTTTACTGATTCTTTCCCTCACTTGATAAATTCATACCAATGCATAAATGTTCATGTTCAAGGTTAGTGGAGGAAATACAAATATATTTGCTATATTCCACACCCTGTTGGAGCTTAGCTCTCTCAGCCAGAATCTGCCAAATGCATGAAAAAGCTGAAGGGCAGCAGGAGGGGCGTGTTCAGGAAATGCATGCCCTAAAGCTGAGCAGAGTTAGGAGCTCCCAGGGGAGCGTGTGTGGACACGGTGCTCACGGAGGCCCCACAGACTGGACTCTAATCCCGTCTGCAGTATGTGTATAGCATGTAAATTACATCTTAACAAAACTACTTATGTTGGGGTTCAGGGTCGGTAATCTTGTCTGTTCTCGGTTCTTGGCATGCTCTTGGTGGAAGAATGGCCAGACTCCCCAAAAGCAAGGCGAGTGTGAATAGAAGTTTATTGCGGAAGGACAAGGTAGGTTTACAAAGCAAGAGAAAGGTACTTTCGCCACAAAACAGCAACCAGATGCCTCTGTAGCAACAAAAGGGCTCTGATTATGAGCTGGGGTCCTGTTTTATACTGTCCGGATTGGGCCCACCTCGTGGGTCAGACATCACCATGGAACCACTTTGATGATCAATTGATGACATCTATTAGCCTATGTTATTCTAGGTCACTTTCCAAATCCTGTTGGGCCTGGGCTGCCTGGCCTGTGGCTGGGGGCTTCCCTGCACTCTTTTGCAGATTAGCAGGGGTTCCTCATTCTTTGCAGGTGTGGCAGTTGCTGGGGCAGGATTAAGGTGGGGCAGCACCAAGACCAGGCTGCACTTGTCCTTCTTCCCAGGTGGGGCAATTGCTCAAGGCAGCCCCAAGGCAAGGCACCCACTCTGTCCCTAAGAGAGTCTCCCTTGCTATTTACCTAACACTTAAAAGAACAATCCGTCCAGTGACCATTTTTTTCCCTTTGGCTGAAATCCAAACTCATGTCCCCGGAGCCTTCCCTGCAGGCTCTGGCCCTGCCTGGCCCCTCCACCTCACATTCATCCCATGCCTGTGTCTCCTGTGTCTCCCTTGAGAATCTCAGCTCCACGAGAGCAGGCACCAGTCTGTCTTCTTCAGCAGTTTACTCAGCACAGAGCACACAGGAGGTGCTCAACCCTGCTCGGTATACAAATGATGGCAGAACTCGGATAAGGACATTAAGAGGGAACAAAGGAATGCCAGCTGAAGAGTGGGCGTGAGCAAAATAGAAAGGCCCAGGCTGTTAAGCGCTTTGGCTGGAGCTGTGGGTTTGGGCTGCTCAGTCCAAATGGAGAATTTCCATGGCACCTGTCATGTGCTTAGAACAACTTGGCAAAGCAGCAAGAAACCTCAAAGTAGGGAGAGGACCAAAGTCAGAACTCGCCAGAGACTGCCTGCTCCTAGCTGACGTACAGAAAAGAGGACCTCCGGAGGCAGAGACGTGGGCAGCTGGCCTGGGCTTGTGTGACTATTTTTTGCAGCCCGAATGCAAAGATCGGAAAAACATAATCTCTCCGCAAGACTATATTTGCGTCATGCCAGGTCGTGTAGCCCCCTAAGAGGAGCAGTCATTTCAAATGGGGTTAACTGAAGTAAACTATGGTTGGTTCAAGCATCAGAGCTGCTCTTGGTGACCCTTTTGAGGTCCCTGACTGTATTAGTTTCCAAAAGCAAGGTGTCAGCAGGGCCACACACTCTTGGAAAGCTCAAGAGAAGAATCTATCCCACATCTTTGTCCCAGTTCCTGGTGGTTGCTGGCGATCTCAGCACTCCAATCTCTGTGGATCTGTCTCTCCTGTTCTTTTTTTCTTTTTCTTTTTTTTTTAGAGACAGAGTCTTGTCGCCTGGGCTAGAGTGCAGTGGCATCATCACAGCTCCCTGCAGCCTCAAACTACTGGGCTCAATCAATCCTCTTGGCTCTACCTCCCACCTGAGTAGCTGAGACTACAGGCACGTGCCACCATGCCTAGCTAATTTTTTCTATTTTCAGTAGAGACATGTCTGGCTCTTGCTCAGGCTGGTCTCCAACTCCTGGCCTCAAGAAATCCTCCCAGCTCAGCCTCCCAATAGTGCTAGGATTACAGGTGTGAGCCACTGCACCTGGCCTCTCCTGTTCTTGTCAGGACACCAATCAAATTGGATTTAGGGCCCACCCTATTCCAGTATGACCTCAACTAATTACAGCTGCAAAGATCCAATTTCTAAATGACATCACATTCTGAGGTTCTGGGAATGACATGCATTTTGAGGGACATTAGCCACCAGTATACTGACCCTCATCAGGCACTGGCTCAAAGGAGCAGTGGCTCAAAGATGGGCCTGAGTTCAAGCACTAATAGGGCTGATTGTGGACAGAAAGGGACTGGCCTGGCCCCCATACCTGTGGCCCCCATACCTGCAGTCCAAGCCAAGTAGATTTGCCATGGCTCCTGGGGTGGCCCATGCATTGCACTGGCACCAAAACACCACCTAACTCTGAACACTGCCATGGAACAAGCGGCCTGAAAAGAAGTATCCCCTTGAAGCTTAAAAGCACATGCTACAAGATACACTGGCTCTCGTACCTGGGGCCAGCTACATGGGCTCACTCAGAAGGGTCCCAGGCTTGGTTTTAACCCTTTGCTCTCACCATCTTGAAATTTTCAATAGCATTTTTAGCAAGGGGTCCCACATTTTCATTTTGCACTAAGTCCCACAAATTATGTAGCTGGCATGCCTGTCCTCTTCAAAAATGACAAGGTCATGAAAGACAAAGAAAGGCTGAGCAAGCCTTCCAGATTAAGGAAGGCCAAAGAGACATGGCAACTAAATGCAACTCCTGGATTAGGGGAGAGGGGGTGAGCGAGGGAATAGCTATAAAGGACATTACAGGGAGGTCAATGGAAAAGAAGACAAACTCTGTAAAATAGTTTAAGTAGGTTTATTCTGAGCCAAATTTGAGGACCATGACCGGGAGCCATGCCCAGGAAGCCTTGAGTAAGTGGACTCACTGTGGCTGAGTTACAGTTTGGTTTTACACATTTTAGGGAGACAGGGATTACAGGTAAAGTCATAAATCAATACATGGAAGGCATACATTGGTTTGGCCTGAAAAAGTCGGATATCTCAAAGTAGGGGTTTACAGGTCATGGGTGGGTTTAGGGATTAAGGCAGGACATCCCAAAGCGGGATGGGTAGGGGGGTAGGGGCTTACAAGTCACAGGTGGATTTAGGAATTCTTTAGTTGAAAACTGGTTGGAAAAGTTAGGCTTTGTCCAAAGACCAGGAATCAGAGGAAAGAAATGCTTGAGTTAAGATAAGGGTCTTCTATCCTTCATGTGATGCTGTACCTGAATCAGGTCAGGAACTACAGCACATCATAAAAACCTGTTTACTGAGATTTTATCATTTGTAGGTGTGACTCAACAGCCCCTCTTAGAAAAGAATTTTTCTGCGCAAAGAAAAAGATCAGAGTTCAGTCCTCAGGGACAACTGACAAAATTTGAATGTGAACTGTGGATTAGATAAATAGAACTGTATCAATGGGAAATGTCCTAATTTTAACCTTCCTGTGGTTAACAAAACGCCCTTGTTCTTAGAAGATACAAAGTGAAGTACTGGGGTAAAGGATCAGGTTGCAATTGGTTCTGAAAAAAATGTGTATGAATAAAGTACAAACGACAAAGTCCATGCGGCAAACCTAAACAACTGGCAAATGCGAGTAAAAGGGAATTCTTTATGCCATCCCTGCAACTTTCTGTAGGTTTGAATGACATCAAGACAAAAAGTTAGTCACCACGCCCGCCCAAACGCAGCAAACCTGAGGGGAGAGCTCGTGACACCCGCAAGGAGCGCAGGCAGTTCAGAGCGGAAAGCTACCGCCGGCCGCTCTGGAATCATGTGGGACGCGCCCACGTGACCGCGGGCCCGAGCACAACATGGCGGCCTCCACGGGTCGCGGGCATCTCTTCCTGCTCGCGCTGCTCGGCTTCCTCCGGGGGGCGTCCGGCAGCCTCGGCGCAGGGTGAGTGCAGCTCCGGGGCGAGCCGTGCTCGGGGAGGGCCCCTGCCCTCGGCACTCACGGCTCAGCCCTCCGAGCTCACGGCGCCCCGTCCCCACAGGGCCTCGAGGAACGACGACTTGCTGCTGCCCTATCCCCGCGCGCGTGCGCGCTTCCCCCGGGACTGCACGCGGGCGCACACGGGCAGCCGCGAGCACGAGAGCTGGCCTCCGCCCCCCGCGACCCCCGGCGCCGGCGGCCTGGCGGTGCACACCTTCGTCTCGCACTTCGGGGACCGCGCGGTGGCCGGCCACCTGACGCGGGTCGGTGCGCCCCTGCGCGCCTTCTCGGTGCTGGAACCCGGCGGGCCTGGCGGCTGCGCGGCGAAGCGCAGAGCCACCGTGGAGGAGACGGCGCGGACGGCCGGCTGCCGCGCCGCCCAGAACGGCGGCTTCTTCCGCATGAGCACCGGCGAGTGCCTGGGGAACGTGGTGAGCGACGGGCGGCTGGTGAGCAGCTCCGGGGGGCTGCAGAACGCGCAGTTCGGGATCCGCCGCGACGGGACCCTGGTCACTGGGTGAGGAGGCGGGGAGCCCCGTGGCTGTCAAGGGCAGAGGGATTGAGACCTGGTGTTCAGATCACTTTACCAAGCTAAGCCTCCGTTTCCTCATCAGCAGAATGGGCATAGTAATACCTTCCTTGCAGAGTGTATTCGTCATCCCGTATCCTTTAGCGCTTGCTTTGTGTCTGGCAATGTGCTGTGCCCTGGGGAGATGGCAGTGAACACACACAGCCTTTGCCTTAACGGGCTTCCGCCCCCTTCCTAGGAAAAATAAATAAAAGCCAGGTAGATAATAGGATAAACTCAGCTTGCATATGTGCAGCAAAGCAATGAACAGGCTCAGCAGATTGTAAATACAATGTTGACTTTAGGGAGGGTTATCAGGAACAGGCCCTTCTGAGACGATGACCTTTGAGTTGAGACTTTTCAGCCAAGGTCAGAACTGGAGGAAGAGCCTTCCTTCCAGCCAGAAAGAACAGCAAGTGAAAAAGCTCAGAGGTGCAGGGGGACTTGATGTGTGTGAGGGACTGGAAAAAAGAGCAGGGTGTCAGAGGATAACAGGACTGATGATTTGGGTTATTTTAAGTTATTTGACTGTTTAGAAGCTTGCTGTAATCCTGCGTGAGTATTAGGTTCGGGAGACTAGAGTAGAAGCAAGGAGGCCAATTAAGAGACTGTTACAGGCATCAGGGCGATGTTAGGCTGGGGTGCCGGCCTGGAGGTCAGGGCCACAGATGGATGTGAGATCTGTTTGGAATGGTTGTTTATATTAAATGTAGACTGTTTACAAAGCTGTCTGGTGGGTATTGTCAGAGCGCTGCCTGGTGAGATTCCAAAAGCTGCAGAGCCCCACAGCCACACTTAGGTCCAGGAGGAGAATCGAGCAGTGGGCTGGGGGGTTGGGAGGACAGGGAGCCCCACTGCCCACAGCCGCTCCTGCTGGTGAGTGAGCCTCGCACCTTCCCTGGGTCCAGGTACCTGTCTGAGGAGGAGGTGCTGGACACTGAGAATCCATTTGTGCAGCTACTGAGCGGGGTCGTGTGGCTGATCCGCAATGGAAGCGTCTACATCAACGAGAGCCAGGCCACCGAGTGCGATGAGACGCAGGAGACAGGTGTGGGGCAGGGGAGGCCAGTGGCAACAGCCCTCATGAGAACCAGAAACAGTGTGTCGGGAGTTGCTAGTCTTAAGTCTTTGGATAAGTATTCATTGAGCAGCTACTTTGTACCCAGCACTATTCTGGGTACTGGGGATTAAGACAGTCTTATATGGAATAAGAAAATAGCTGTATGACATGCTGAGAATTGGTAAGCACTAAGAAAGAAAAATGAATTGGGGGAAAGGGGCCAGATGGGGGCAGGAGCAGTGGGCATGGAAATAGAGAAGTGCCGCTAGAGTGTCCGTGCACCAGCATCACCCAGGAGCTTGTTATGAATGCCCTGCCTGCCTCAGACCCACGGAATCCGAATCCTGGGAAGTGAGGCCCAGGAGCCCTCTCTGATGCTGACAGATGCTCCAGGTTGAGGACCACTGGGATGCTGCGGCCCTGATGTGGCACCAGCTGTTTTTGAGCAGGCAGTCAGGAGGCCTCACGGAGGAGGAGATCTTAGATCAGAAGGAGCAAGCCGTGGAAAGTGCTAGAGAGGAGGCAGCTCCCAGCCAGAGGGAACAGAAAGTGCAAAGGCCCTAAGGCAGAAAGTGGCTGCAGGGGCTGGGGGGGCCAGAGGTGAGACAGGAGGAGCAGCTGGGAGCTCATGCTCGCCCTTTGGATCTTGTTCTGAGAATACTGGAAGCCACTGGAGGCTTCTCACCTGCAGGCTGACGTCATCGTCACTAGGTTTACATGTAAGAAGGGCCGTGGCTGGGGCTGGCAGAAGGGCAGGCAGGGAGACCAAGCATGGCTGGGTGGAGAGTGGCGTTTGACATGTAGGAGGAGGAGCCAGGAGCCCTTGAGAGGGTGGTCAGCCAGGCCGCCTCCCCTTCAGGTTCCTTTAGCAAGTTTGTGAACGTGATATCGGCCAGGACAGCCGTGGGCCACGACCGGAAGGGGCAGCTGGTGCTTTTCCACGCGGACGGCCAGACGGAGCAGCGGGGGTGAGTCCTGGGAGTCGGGGCGAGAGGGCGTATTAGTTGGCTGTCACTGCAAAACTTAGCAGCTTCAAACCAGTTTGTTAGATCACAGTTCTGTAGGTTACAGTTCCAGACGCACTCGAATGGGAGTGCTCCACGTTCAGGGCATCCCAGGGACAAGATCAAGACGTTGGTTAGGCGGGGCTCTTATCTGGGACGTCTGGGAAAGAGGCCTCTCCCAAGCTCCTTGCGCTGTTAGCAGAATCCAATTCCCTCCTTGTGGGACTCAGGTCTTCGTCTCCCTGCTGGCTGCCAGTGGGGTGTGTTAATCCCACTCACTTCCTCTTCTGCCACCAGCCAGAGAAAGTCCCCACTTTTAAGGACTGCTTGATTCTGATGGGCCCACCCAGATGTTCCAGGCCACTTTCCCTCCCTTAAGGACACACATGCCACATGACAGCACAGTCAGGGGCGTGATTGTGCATATTCACAGGTGGTGGGGATTAGGACAGGGCACGTTTGGGGGCCACTTAGAAACTTGCCTGCCACAGTAGTAGGACGCTGTCTGCTGTTGGAATTAAGACGAGTTAGACCAGAAACAGTGGTGGACACTGAGCAGCGCCACCGCTGTGCCGCAGCATTAACCTGTGGGAGATGGCCGAGTTCCTGCTGAAACAGGACGTGGTCAACGCCATCAACCTGGATGGAGGCGGCTCCGCCACCTTCGTGCTCAACGGGACCTTGGCCAGTTACCCGTCGGATCACTGGTAAGCACATCAGAGCCCTCCTCCTAACGGGCCTCCTCCTAAAGGCCCACCTGTCCCTGCCAGGGCCTGGGGTTCCAGAGTGAGCAAGAAGGGCCGGGATCCCTCCCTGTCAGAATGCCAGGACCACGCATGCCGGAACGGGGTCGGCTGGTCAGGAAAGACCTCCCTGAGGATGAGGCGGGTGGGAGAGCCTTCTGGGCAGAGGGCGCTGTGTGCACAAAGGCCGAGGAGTGGGAGGGATGTGGGGGGAGCCCATAAAAGGCGGGAGAGGTGGGAATGGGGAGCGGCAGCCACGAGGGCCGGCTCCTCACACCCTGCTTCCCCTGCAGCCAGGACAACATGTGGCGCTGTCCCCGCCACGTGTCCACCGTGGTGTGTGTGCACGAGCCCCGCTGCCAGCCACCTGACTGCCACGGCCACGGGACCTGCGTGGAGGGG